>JAVLUU010000933.1:0-34071 GCA_032206185.1 Columba guinea
AAGTGAAGAAGAGTGAAGAAGTGAAGAAGAGTGAAGAAGTGAAGAAGAGTGAAGTGAAGAAGAGTGAAGAAGTGAAGAAGAGTGAAGTGAAGAAGAGTGAAGAAGTGAAGAAGAGTGAAGTGAAGAAGAGTGAAGAAGAGTGAAGAAGTGAAGAAGAGTGAAGAAGTGAAGAAGAGTGAAGAAGTGAAGAAGAGTGAAGAAGTGAAGAAGAGTGAAGTGAAGAAGAGTGAAGAAGTGAAGGAGAGTGAAGTGAAGAAGAGTGAAGTGAAGAAGAGTGAAGAAGTGAAGAAGAGTGAAGAAGAGTGAAGAAGTGAAGAAGAGTGAAGAAGTGAAGAAGTGAAGAAGAGTGAAGAAGTGAAGAAGAGTGAAGAAGAGTGAAGAAGTGAAGAAGAGTGAAGAGAAGTGAAGAAGAGTGAAGAAGTGAAGAAGAGTGAAGTGAAGAAGAGTGAAGTGAAGAAGAGTGAAGAAGAGTGAAGAAGTGAAGAAGAGTGAAGAAGTGAAGAAGAGTGAAGAAGTGAAGAAGTGAAGAAGAGTGAAGAAGTGAAGAAGAGTGAAGAAGTGAAGAAGAGTGAAGAAGTGAAGAAGAGTGAAGAGGTGAAGAGAGTGAAGAGGTGAAGAAGAGTGAAGAGGTGAAGAAGAGTGAAGAGGTGAAGAAGAGTGAAGAGGTGAAGAAGAGTGAAGAGGTGAAGAAGAGTGAAGTGAAGAGGTGAAGAAGAGTGAAGAGAAGAAGAGTGAAGAAGAGGAAGAAGAGTGAAGTGAAGAAGAGAAGAAGAGTGAAGTGAAGAAGTGAAGAAGTGTGAAGTGAATAAGTGTGAAGTGAAGAAGTGAAGAAGAGTGAAGAAGTGAAGAAGTTGTGAAGAAGTGAAGAGAGTGAAGTGAAGAAGTGAAGAAGAGTGAAGAAGTGAAGAAGAGTGAAGAAGTGAAGAAGAGTGAAGAAGTGAAGAAGAGTGAAGAAGTGAAGAAGAGAAGAAGAGTGAAGAAGTGAAGAAGAGTGAAGAAGTGAAGAAGAGTGAAGAAGTGAAGAAGAGTGAAGAAGTGAAGAAGAGTGAAGAAGTGAAGAAGAGTGAAGAAGTGAAGAAGAGTGAAGAAGTGAAGAAGAGTGAAGTGAAGAAGAGTGAAGTGAAGAAGTGAAGAAGAGTGAAAGAAGTGAAGAAGAGTGAAGAAGTGTAGAAGAGTGAAGAAGTGTAGAAGAGTGAAGTGAAGTGAAGAAGTGAAGAAGAGTGAAGTGAAGAAGTGTAGAAGAGTGAAGAAGTGTAGAAGAGTGAAGAAGTGTAGAAGAGTGAAGTGAAGTGAAGAAGTGAAGATGATTGAAGTGAAGAAGTGAAGAAGATTGAAGTGAAGAAGTGAAGAAGAGTGAAGTGAAGAAGAGTGAAGTGAAGAAGAGTGAAGTGAAGAAGTGAAGAAGAGTGAAGAAGTGAAGAAGATTGAAGTGAAGAAGTGAAGAAGATTGAAGTGAAGAAGTGAAGAAGAGTGAAGTGAAGAAGAGTGAAGTGAAGAAGAGTGATGTGAAGAAGAGTGAAGTGATGAAGTGAAGAAGAGTGAAGAAGTGAAGAAGAGTGAAGAAGTGAAGAAGAGTGAAGTGAAGAAGAGTGAAGTGAAGAAGAGTGAAGTGAAGAAGAGAAGAAGAGTGAAGAAGTGAAGAAGAGTGAAGTGAAGAAGTGAAGAAGAGTGAAGTGAAGAAGTGAAGAAGAGTGAAGTGAAGAAGAGTGAAGTGAAGAAGTGAAGAAGAGTGAAGAAGTGAAGAAGAGTGAAGTGAAGAAGTGAAGAAGAGTGAAGTGAAGAAGAGTGAAGAAGTGAAGAAGAGTGAAGAAGTGAAGAAGAGTGAAGAAGTGAAGAAGAGTAAAGAAGTGAAGAAGAGTGAAGAAGAGTGAAGAAGTGAAGAAGAGTGAAGAAGTGAAGAAGAGTGAAGAAGTGAAGAAGAGTGAAGTGAAGAAGTGAAGAAGAGTGAAGAAGTGAAGAAGAGTGAAGAAGTGAAGAAGAGTGAAGAAGTGAAGAAGAGTGAAGTGAAGAAGAGTGAAGTGAAGAAGAGTGAAGAAGTGAAGAAGAGTGAAGAAGTGAAGAAGAGTGAAGAAGAGTGAAGAAGAGTGAAGAAGAGTGAAGAAGTGAAGAAGAGTGAAGAAGAGTGAAGAAGTGAAGAAGAGTGAAGAAGTGAAGAAGAGTGAAGAAGAGTGAAGAGGTGAAGAAGAGTGAAGAGGTGAAGAAGAGTGAAGAGGTGAAGAAGAGTGAAGTGAAGAAGTGAAGAAGAGTGAAGAGAAGAAGAGTGAAGAAGTGAAGAAGAGTGAAGAAGTGAAGAAGAGTGAAGTGAAGAAGAGTGAAGTGAAGAAGAGTGAAGTAGTGAAGAAGAGTGAAGTGAAGAAGTGAAGAAGAGTGAAGAAGTGAAGAAGAGTGAAGAAGTGAAGAAGAGTGAAGTGAAGAAGAGTGAAGTGAAGAAGAGTGAAGTAGTGAAGAAGAGTGAAGTAGTGAAGAAGAGTGAAGTGAAGAAGTGATGAAGAGTGAAGAAGTGAAGAAGAGTGAAGAAGTGAAGAAGAGTGAAGAAGTGAAGAAGAGTGAAGTGAAGAAGAGTGAAGTGAAGAAGAGTGAAGAAGAGTGAGAAGTGAAGAAGTGAAGAAGAGTGAAGAAGTGAAGAAGAGTGAAGAAGTGAAGAAGAGTGAAGAAGTGAAGATGAGTGTAGAAGTGAAGAAGAGTGAAGAAGTGAAGAGGTGAAGAAGAGTGAAGAGGTGAAGAAGAGTGAAGAGGTGAAGAAGAGTGAAGAGGTGAAGAAGAGTGAAGAGGTGAAGAAGAGTGATGAGGTGAAGAAGAGTGAAGAGGTGAAGAAGAGTGAAGAGGTGAAGAAGAGTGAAGTGAAGAGGTGAAGAAGAGTGAAGTGAAGAGGTGAAGAAGAGTGAAGTGAAGAAGTGAAGAAGGGTGAAGAGAAGAAGAGTGAAGAAGAGAAGAAGAGTGAAGTGAAGAAGAGAAGAAGAGTGAAGTGAAGAAGAGAAGAAGAGTGAAGTGAAGAAGTGAAGAAGAGTGAAGTGAAGAAGTGAAGAAGAGTGAAGAAGTGAAGAAGAGTGAAGTGAAGAAGAGTGAAGTGAAGAAGAGTGAAGAAGTGAAGAAGTGAAGAAGAGTGAAGAAGTGAAGAAGAGTGAAGAAGTGAAGAGGAGTGAAGAAGTGAAGAAGAGTGAAGAAGTGAAGAAGAGGAGTGAAGAAGTGAAGAAGAGTGAAGAAGTGAAGAAGAGTGAAGAAGTGAAGAAGAGTGAAGTGAAGAAGAGTGAAGTGAAGAAGAGTGAAGAAGTGAAGAAGTGAAGAAGAGTGAAGAAGAGTGAAGAAGTGAAGAAGAGTGAAGAAGAGTGAAGAAGTGAAGAAGTGAAGAAGAGTGAAGAAGTGAAGAAGAATGAAGAAGTGAAGAAGAGTGAAGAAGAGTGAAGAGGTGAAGAAGAGTGAAGAGGAGAGAAGAGTGAAGAGGTGAAGAAGAGTGAAGAGGTGAAGAAGAGTGAAGAGAAGAGGTGAAGAAGAGTGAAGTGAAGAGGTGAAGAAGAGTGAGGAAGAAGAGTGAAGAAGAGAAGAAGAGTGAAGTGAAGAAGAGAAGAAGAGTGAAGTGAAGAAGAGAAGAAGAGTGAAGTGAAGAAGTGAGAAGAGTGAAGTGAAGAAGTGAAGAAGAGTGAAGTGAAGAAGTGAAGAAGAGTGAAGTGAAGAAGTGAAGAAGAGGTGAAGTGAAGAAGAGTGAAGTGAAGAAGTGAAGAAGAGTGAAGAAGTGAAGAAGAGTGAAGAAGTGAAGAAGAGTGAAGAAGTGAAGACGAGTGAAGTGAAGAAGAGTGAAGAAGTGAAGAAGAGTGAAGAAGTGAAGAAGAGTGAAGAAGTGAAGAAGAGTGAAGAAGTGAAGAAGAGTGAAGAAGTGAAGAAGAGAAGAAGAGTGAAGAAGTGAAGAAGAGTGAAGAAGTGAAGAAGAGTGAAGTGAAGAAGAGTGAAGTGAAGAAGTGAAGAAGAGTGAAGAAGTGTAGAAGAGTGAAGAAGTGAAGAAGAGTGAAGTGAAGTGAAGAAGTGAAGAAGATTGAAGTGAAGAAGTGAAGAAGATTGAAGTGAAGAAGTGAAGAAGAGTGGAGTTAAGAAGAGTGAAGTGAAGAAGAGTGAAGTGAAGAAGAGTGAAGTGAAGAAGTGAAGAAGAGTGAAGAAGTGTAGAAGAGTGAAGAAGTGAAGAAGAGTGAAGTGAAGTGAAGAAGTGAAGAAGATTGAAGTGAAGAAGTGAAGAAGATTGAAGTGAAGAAGTGAAGAAGAGTGGAGTTAAGAAGAGTGAAGTGAAGAAGAGTGAAGTGAAGAAGAGTGAAGTGAAGAAGTGAAGAAGAGTGAAGAAGTGAAGAAGAGTGAAGTGAAGAAGAGTGAAGTGAAGAAGAGAAGAAGAGTGAAGAAGTGAAGAAGAGTGAAGTGAAGAAGTGAAGAAGAGTGAAGTGAAGAAGAGTGAAGTGAAGAAGTGAAGAAGAGTGAAGTGAAGAAGTGAAGAAGAGTGAAGTGAAGAAGTGAAGAAGAGTGAAGTGAAGAAGAGTGAAGAAGTGAAGAAGAGTGAAGAAGTGAAGAAGAGTAAAGAAGTGAAGAAGAGTGAAGAAGAGTGAAGAAGTGAAGAAGAGTGAAGAAGTGAAGAAGAGTGAAGAAGTGAAGAAGAGTGAAGAAGTGAAGAAGAGTGAAGAAGTGAAGAAGAGTGAAGAAGTGAAGAAGAGTGAAGAAGTGAAGAAGAGTGAAGAAGAGTGAAGAAGAGTGAAGAAGTGAAGAAGAGTGAAGAAGTGAAGAAGAGTGAAGAAGAGAAGAAGAGTGAAGAAGTGAAGAAGAGAAGAAGAGTGAAGAAGTGAAGAAGAGTGAAGAAGTGAAGAAGAGTGAAGAAGTGAAGAAGAGTGAAGTGAAGAAGTGAAGAAGAGTGAAGTGAAGAAGTGAAGAAGAGTGAAGTGAAGAAGTGAAGAAGATTGAAGTGAAGAAGTGAAGAAGATTGAAGTGAAGAAGTGAAGAAGATTGAAGTGAAGAAGTGAAGAAGAGTGAAGTGAAGAAGAGTGAAGTGAAGAAGTGAAGAAGAGTGAAGAAGTGAAGAAGATTGAAGTGAAGAAGTGAAGAAGATTGAAGTGAAGAAGTGAAGAAGAGTGAAGTGAAGAAGAGTGAAGTGAAGAAGAGTGAAGTGAAGAAGAGTGAAGAAGTGAAGAAGAGTGAAGAAGTGAAGAAGAGTGAAGAAGTGAAGAAGAGTGAAGTGAAGAAGTGAAGAAGAGTGAAGAAGTGAAGAAGAGTGAAGAAGTGAAGAAGAGTGAAGAAGTGAAGAAGAGTGAAGAAGAGTGAAGAAGTGAAGAAGAGTGAAGAAGTGAAGAAGAGAAGAAGAGTGAAGAAGTGAAGAAGAGTGAAGAAGTGAAGAAGAGTGAAGAAGTGAAGAAGAGTGAAGTGAAGAAGAGTGAAGTGAAGAAGAGTGAAGTGAAGAAGTGAAGAAGAGTGAAGAAGTGTAGAAGAGTGAAGAAGTGAAGAAGAGTGAAGTGAAGTGAAGAAGTGAAGAAGATTGAAGTGAAGAAGTGAAGAAGATTGAAGTGAAGAAGTGAAGAAGAGTGAAGTGAAGAAGAGTGAAGTGAAGAAGTGAAGAAGAGTGAAGAAGTGTAGAAGAGTGAAGAAGTGAAGAAGAGTGAAGTGAAGTGAAGAAGTGAAGAAGATTGAAGTGAAGAAGTGAAGAAGATTGAAGTGAAGAAGTGAAGAAGAGTGAAGAAGTGAAGAAGAGTGAAGTGAAGAAGTGAAGAAGAGTGAAGTGAAGAAGTGAAGAAGAGTGAAGTGAAGAAGAGTGAAGTGAAGAAGAGTGAAGTGAAGAAGAGTGAAGTGAAGAAGAGTGAAGTGAAGAAGTGAAGAAGAGTGAAGTGAAGAAGTGAAGAAGAGTGAAGTGAAGAAGTGAAGAAGAGTGAAGTGAAGAAGAGTGAAGTGAAGAAGAGTTGAGTGAAGAAGAGAAGAAGAGTGAAGAAGTGAAGAAGAGTGAAGTGAAGAAGTGAAGAAGAGTGAAGTGAAGAAGTGAAGAAGAGTGAAGTGAAGAAGTGAAGAAGAGTGAAGTGAAGAAGAGTGAAGTGAAGAAGTGAAGAAGAGTGAAGTGAAGAAGTGAAGAAGAGTGAAGTGAAGAAGAGTGAAGTGAAGGAGTGAAGAAGAGTGAAGTGAAGAAGTGAAGAAGAGTGAAGTGAAGAAGTGAAGAAGAGTGAAGTGAAGAAGTGAAGAAGAGTGAAGTGAAGAAGAGTGAAGAAGTGAAGAAGAGTGAAGAAGAGTGAAGAAGTGAAGAAGAGTGAAGAAGTGAAGAAGAGTGAAGAAGTGAAGAAGAGTGAAGTGAAGAAGAGTGAAGTGAAGAAGAGTGAAGAAGTGAAGAAGAGTGAAGAAGTGAAGAAGAGTGAAGAAGAGTGAAGAAGTGAAGAAGAGTGAAGAAGTGAAGAAGTGAAGAAGAGTGAAGAAGAGTGAAGAAGTGAAGAAGAGTGAAGAAGTGAAGAAGAGTGAAGAAGAGAAGAAGAGTGAAGAAGTGAAGAAGAGAAGAAGAGTGAAGAAGTGAAGAAGAGTGAAGAAGTGAAGAAGAGTGAAGTGAAGAAGAGTGAAGTGAAGAAGTGAAGAAGAGTGAAGAAGTGAAGAAGAGTGAAGTGAAGAAGTGAAGAAGAGTGAAGTGAAGAAGTGAAGAAGAGTGAAGTGAAGAAGTGAAGAAGATTGAAGTGAAGAAGTGAAGAAGAGTGAAGTGAAGAAGAGTGAAGTGAAGAAGTGAAGAAGAGTGAAGTGAAGAAGAGTTGAGTGAAGAAGAGAAGAAGAGTGAAGAAGTGAAGAAGAGTGAAGTGAAGAAGTGAAGAAGAGTGAAGTGAAGAAGTGAAGAAGAGTGAAGTGAAGAAGAGTGAAGTGAAGAAGTGAAGAAGAGTGAAGTGAAGAAGTGAAGAAGAGTGAAGTGAAGAAGAGTGAAGTGAAGGAGTGAAGAAGAGTGAAGTGAAGAAGTGAAGAAGAGTGAAGTGAAGAAGTGAAGAAGAGTGAAGTGAAGAAGTGAAGAAGAGTGAAGTGAAGAAGAGTGAAGAAGTGAAGAAGAGTGAAGAAGAGTGAAGAAGTGAAGAAGAGTGAAGAAGTGAAGAAGAGTGAAGAAGTGAAGAAGAGTGAAGTGAAGAAGAGTGAAGAAGTGAAGAAGAGTGAAGAAGTGAAGAAGAGTGAAGAAGTGAAGAAGAGTGAAGAAGAGTGAAGAAGTGAAGAAGAGTGAAGAAGTGAAGAAGTGAAGAAGAGTGAAGAAGAGTGAAGAAGTGAAGAAGAGTGAAGAAGTGAAGAAGAGTGAAGAAGAGAAGAAGAGTGAAGAAGTGAAGAAGAGAAGAAGAGTGAAGAAGTGAAGAAGAGTGAAGAAGTGAAGAAGAGTGAAGTGAAGAAGAGTGAAGTGAAGAAGTGAAGAAGAGTGAAGAAGTGAAGAAGAGTGAAGTGAAGAAGTGAAGAAGAGTGAAGTGAAGAAGTGAAGAAGAGTGAAGTGAAGAAGTGAAGAAGATTGAAGTGAAGAAGTGAAGAAGAGTGAAGTGAAGAAGAGTGAAGTGAAGAAGAGTGAAGTGAAGAAGTGAAGAAGAGTGAAGTGAAGAAGAGTGAAGTGAAGAAGTGAAGAAGAGTGAAGAAGTGAAGAAGATTGAAGTGAAGAAGTGAAGAAGATTGAAGTGAAGAAGTGAAGAAGAGTGAAGTGAAGAAGAGTGAAGTGAAGAAGAGTGAAGTGAAGAAGAGTGAAGAAGTGAAGAAGAGTGAAGTGAAGAAGTGAAGAAGAGTGAAGTGAAGAAGAGTGAAGTGAAGAAGAGTGAAGTGAAGAAGTGAAGAAGAGTGAAGAAGTGAAGAAGAGTGAAGAAGTGAAGAAGAGTGAAGTGAAGAAGAGTGAAGAAGTGAAGAAGAGTGAAGTGAAGAAGTGAAGAAGAGTGAAGTGAAGAAGAGTGAAGAAGAGTGAAGAAGAGTGAAGAAGAGTGAAGAAGAGTGAAGAAGAGTGAAGAAGAGTGAAGAAGAGTGAAGAAGAGTGAAGAAGAGTGAAGAAGAGAAGAAGAGTGAAGAAGTGAAGAAGAGTGAAGAAGTGAAGAAGAGTGAAGAAGTGAAGAAGAGTGAAGTGAAGAAGAGTGAAGTGAAGAAGAGTGAAGAAGTGAAGAAGAGTGAAGTGAAGAAGAGTGAAGTGAAGAAGAGTGAAGTGAAGAAGAGTGAAGTGAAGAAGAGTGAAGTGAAGAAGTGAAGAAGAGTGAAGAAGTGAAGAAGAGTGAAGAAGTGAAGAAGAGTGAAGAAGTGAAGAAGAGTGAAGTGAAGAAGAGTGAAGTGAAGAAGTGAAGAAGAGTGAAGAAGTGAAGAAGAGTGAAGAAGTGAAGAAGAGTGAAGTGAAGAAGTGAAGAAGAGTGAAGTGAAGAAGTGAAGAAGAGTGAAGTGAAGAAGTGAAGAAGATTGAAGTGAAGAAGTGAAGAAGATTGAAGTGAAGAAGTGAAGAAGAGTGAAGTGAAGAAGAGTGAAGTGAAGAAGTGAAGAAGAGTGAAGAAGTGAAGAAGATTGAAGTGAAGAAGTGAAGAAGATTGAAGTGAAGAAGTGAAGAAGAGTGAAGTGAAGAAGAGTGAAGTGAAGAAGAGTGAAGTGAAGAAGAGTGAAGAAGTGAAGAAGAGTGAAGTGAAGAAGTGAAGAAGAGTGAAGTGAAGAAGAGTGAAGAAGTGAAGAAGAGTGAAGTGAAGAAGTGAAGAAGAGTGAAGAAGTGAAGAAGAGTGAAGAAGTGAAGAAGAGTGAAGTGAAGAAGTGAAGAAGAGTGAAGTGAAGAAGAGTGAAGAAGTGAAGAAGAGTGAAGTGAAGAAGTGAAGAAGAGTGAAGAAGTGAAGAAGAGTGAAGAAGTGAAGAAGAGTGAAGTGAAGAAGTGAAGAAGAGTGAAGAAGAGTGAAGAAGAGTGAAGAAGAGTGAAGAAGAGTGAAGAAGAGTGAAGAAGAGTGAAGAAGAGTGAAGAAGAGTGAAGAAGAGAAGAAGAGTGAAGAAGTGAAGAAGAGTGAAGTGAAGAAGAGTGAAGTGAAGAAGAGTGAGTGAAGAAGAGTGAAGTGAAGAAGGTGAAGTGAAGAAGAGTGAAGAAGTGAAGAAGATTGAAGTGAAGAAGAGTGAAGTGAAGAAGAGTGAAGAAGTGAAGAAGAGTGAGTGAAGAAGAGTGAAGTGAAGAAGAGTGAAGTGAAGAAGAGTGAAGTGAAGAAGAGTGAAGAAGTGAAGAAGAGTGAAGAAGTGAAGAAGAGTGAAGAAGTGAAGAAGAGTGAAGAAGTGAAGAGAGTGAAGTGAAGAAGAGTGAAGTGAAGAAGAGTGAAGTGAAGAAGAGTGAAGTGAAGAAGTGAAGAAGAGTGAAGAAGTGAAGAAGAGTGAAGAAGTGAAGAAGAGTGAAGAAGTGAAGAAGAGTGAAGAAGTGAAGAAGAGTGAAGTGAAGAAGAGTGAAGTGAAGAAGAGTGAAGTGGAGTGAAGAGAAGAAGTGAAGAAGAGTGAAGAAGAGTGAAGAAGTGAAGAAGAGTGAAGTGAAGAAGTGAAGAAGAGTGAAGTGAAGAAGAGTGAAGTGAAGAAGTGAAGAAGAGTGAAGAAGTGAAGAAGAGTGAAGAAGAGTGAAGAAGTGAAGAAGAGTGAAGTGAAGAAGAGTGAAGTGAAGAAGAGTGAAGAAGTGAAGAAGAGTGAAGAAGTGAAGAAGAGTGAAGTGAAGAAGAGTGAAGTGAAGAAGAGTGAAGAAGTGAAGAAGAGTGAAGAAGTGAAGAAGAGTGAAGTGAAGAAGAGTGAAGTGAAGAAGAGTGAAGAAGTGAAGAAGTGAAGAAGAGTGAAGAAGTGAAGAAGAGTGAAGAAGTGAAGAAGAGTGAAGTGAAGAAGTGAAGAAGAGTGAAGAAGTGAAGAAGAGTGAAGAAGTGAAGAAGAGTGAAGTGAAGAAGTGAAGAAGAGTGAAGAAGTGAAGAAGAGTGAAGAAGTGAAGAAGAGTGAAGTGAAGAAGAGAAGAAGAGTGAAGAAGAGAAGAAGAGTGAAGTGAAGAAGAGTGAAGTGAAGAAGAGTGAAGTGAAGAAGAGTGAAGTGAAGAAGTGAAGAAGAGTGAAGAAGTGAAGAAGAGTGAAGAAGTGAAGAAGAGTGAAGAAGTGAAGAAGAGTGAAGAAGTGAAGAAGAGTGAAGTGAAGAAGAGTGAAGAAGTGAAGAAGAGTGAAGTGAAGAAGTGAAGAAGAGTGAAGAAGTGAAGAAGAGTGAAGAAGTGAAGAAGAGTGAAGAAGTGAAGAAGAGTGAAGTGAAGTGAAGAAGTGAAGAAGATTGAAGTGAAGAAGTGAAGAAGATTGAAGTGAAGAAGTGAAGAAGAGTGAAGAGAAGAAGAGTGAAGTGAAGAAGAGTGAAGAAGTGAAGAAGAGTGAAGTGAAGAAGATTGAAGTGAAGAAGTGAAGAAGAGTGAAGAAGTGAAGAAGAGTGAAGTGAAGAAGAGAAGAAGAGTGAAGGAGAGAAGAGTGAAGAAGAGAAGAAGAGTGAAGAAGAGAAGAAGAGTGAAGAAGTGAAGAAGAGTGAAGAAGTGAAGAAGAGTGAAGAAGTGAAGAAGAGTGAAGTGAAGAAGAGTGAAGTGAAGAAGAGTGAAGAAGTGAAGAAGAGTGAAGAAGAGTGAAGAAGTGAAGAAGAGTGAAGAAGTGAAGAAGAGTGAAGAAGTGAAGAAGAGTGAAGAAGTGAAGAAGAGTGAAGTGAAGAAGAGAAGAAGAGTGAAGAAGTGAAGAAGAGTGAAGTGAAGAAGAGAAGAAGAGTGAAGAAGTGAAGAAGAGTGAAGTGAAGAAGTGAAGAAGAGTGAAGTGAAGAAGTGAAGAAGAGTGAAGAAGTGAAGAAGAGTGAAGAAGTGAAGAAGAGTGAAGTGAAGAAGTGAAGAAGAGTGAAGTGAAGAAGAGTGAAGTGAAGAAGAGTGAAGTGAAGAAGTGAAGAAGAGTGAAGAAGTGTAGAAGAGTGAAGAAGTGAAGAAGAGTGAAGTGAAGTGAAGAAGTGAAGAAGATTGAAGTGAAGAAGTGAAGAAGATTGAAGTGAAGAAGTGAAGAAGAGTGAAGTGAAGAAGAGTGAAGTGAAGAAGTGAAGAAGAGTGAAGAAGTGAAGAAGATTGAAGTGAAGAAGTGAAGAAGATTGAAGTGAAGAAGTGAAGAAGAGTGAAGTGAAGAAGAGTGAAGTGAAGAAGAGTGAAGTGAAGAAGAGTGAAGTGAAGAAGAGTGAAGTGAAGAAGAGTGAAGTGAAGAAGAGTGAAGTGAAGAAGAGTGAAGTGAAGAAGTGAAGAAGAGTGAAGTGAAGAAGTGAAGAAGAGTGAAGTGAAGAAGTGAAGAAGAGTGAAGTGAAGAAGAGTGAAGTGAAGAAGAGTGAAGTGAAGAAGAGTTGAGTGAAGAAGAGAAGAAGAGTGAAGAAGTGAAGAAGAGTGAAGTGAAGAAGTGAAGAAGAGTGAAGTGAAGAAGTGAAGAAGAGTGAAGTGAAGAAGTGAAGAAGAGTGAAGTGAAGAAGAGTGAAGTGAAGAAGTGAAGAAGAGTGAAGTGAAGAAGTGAAGAAGAGTGAAGTGAAGAAGAGTGAAGTGAAGGAGTGAAGAAGAGTGAAGTGAAGAAGTGAAGAAGAGTGAAGTGAAGAAGTGAAGAAGAGTGAAGTGAAGAAGAGTGAAGTGAAGAAGAGTGAAGAAGTGAAGAAGAGTGAAGAAGTGAAGAAGAGTGAAGAAGTGAAGAAGAGTGAAGAAGTGAAGAAGAGTGAAGAAGAGTGAAGAAGTGAAGAAGAGTGAAGAAGTGAAGAAGAGTGAAGAAGTGAAGAAGAGTGAAGTGAAGAAGAGTGAAGTGAAGAAGAGTGAAGAAGTGAAGAAGAGTGAAGAAGTGAAGAAGAGTGAAGAAGAGTGAAGAAGTGAAGAAGAGTGAAGAAGAGTGAAGAAGTGAAGAAGTGAAGAAGAGTGAAGAAGTGAAGAAGAGTGAAGAAGTGAAGAAGAGTGAAGAAGAGAAGAAGAGTGAAGAAGTGAAGAAGTGAAGAAGAGTGAAGAAGTGAAGAAGAGTGAAGTGAAGAAGAGTGAAGTGAAGAAGTGAAGAAGAGTGAAGAAGTGAAGAAGAGTGAAGTGAAGAAGTGAAGAAGAGTGAAGTGAAGAAGTGAAGAAGAGTGAAGTGAAGAAGTGAAGAAGAGTGAAGTGAAGAAGTGAAGAAGATTGAAGTGAAGAAGTGAAGAAGAGTGAAGTGAAGAAGAGTGAAGTGAAGAAGTGAAGAAGAGTGAAGAAGTGAAGAAGATTGAAGTGAAGAAGTGAAGAAGATTGAAGTGAAGAAGTGAAGAAGAGTGAAGTGAAGAAGAGTGAAGTGAAGAAGAGTGAAGTGAAGAAGAGTGAAGTGAAGAAGAGTGAAGAAGTGAAGAAGAGTGAAGTGAAGAAGTGAAGAAGAGTGAAGTGAAGAAGAGTGAAGTGAAGAAGAGTGAAGTGAAGAAGAGTGAAGTGAAGAAGTGAAGAAGAGTGAAGAAGTGAAGAAGAGTGAAGAAGTGAAGAAGAGTGAAGTGAAGAAGAGTGAAGAAGTGAAGAAGAGTGAAGTGAAGAAGTGAAGAAGAGTGAAGTGAAGAAGAGTGAAGAAGAGTGAAGAAGAGTGAAGAAGAGTGAAGAAGAGTGAAGAAGAGTGAAGAAGAGAAGAAGAGTGAAGAAGTGAAGAAGAGTGAAGTGAAGAAGAGTGAAGTGAAGAAGAGTGAAGTGAAGAAGAGTGAAGTGAAGAAGAGTGAAGAAGTGAAGAAGAGTGAAGAAGTGAAGAAGAGTGAAGAAGTGAAGAAGAGTGAAGTGAAGAAGAGTGAAGTGAAGAAGTGAAGAAGAGTGAAGAAGTGAAGAAGAGTGAAGAAGTGAAGAAGAGTGAAGTGAAGAAGTGAAGAAGAGTGAAGTGAAGAAGTGAAGAAGAGTGAAGTGAAGAAGTGAAGAAGATTGAAGTGAAGAAGTGAAGAAGATTGAAGTGAAGAAGTGAAGAAGAGTGAAGTGAAGAAGAGTGAAGTGAAGAAGTGAAGAAGAGTGAAGAAGTGAAGAAGATTGAAGTGAAGAAGTGAAGAAGATTGAAGTGAAGAAGTGAAGAAGAGTGAAGTGAAGAAGAGTGAAGTGAAGAAGAGTGAAGTGAAGAAGAGTGAAGAAGTGAAGAAGAGTGAAGTGAAGAAGTGAAGAAGAGTGAAGTGAAGAAGAGTGAAGAAGTGAAGAAGAGTGAAGTGAAGAAGTGAAGAAGAGTGAAGAAGTGAAGAAGAGTGAAGAAGTGAAGAAGAGTGAAGTGAAGAAGTGAAGAAGAGTGAAGTGAAGAAGAGTGAAGAAGAGTGAAGAAGAGTGAAGAAGAGTGAAGAAGAGTGAAGAAGAGTGAAGAAGAGAAGAAGAGTGAAGAAGAGAAGAAGAGTGAAGAAGTGAAGAAGAGTGAAGTGAAGAAGAGTGAAGTGAAGAAGAGTGAAGTGAAGAAGAGTGAAGAAGTGAAGAAGATTGAAGTGAAGAAGAGTGAAGTGAAGAAGAGTGAAGAAGTGAAGAAGAGTGAAGTGAAGAAGAGTGAAGTGAAGAAGAGTGAAGTGAAGAAGAGTGAAGTGAAGAAGAGTGAAGAAGTGAAGAAGAGTGAAGAAGTGAAGAAGAGTGAAGAAGTGAAGAAGAGTGAAGTGAAGAAGAGTGAAGTGAAGAAGAGTGAAGTGAAGAAGAGTGAAGAAGTGAAGAAGAGTGAAGAAGTGAAGAAGAGTGAAGTGAAGAAGAGTGAAGTGAAGAAGAGTGAAGTGAAGAAGAGTGAAGTGAAGAAGAGTGAAGTGAAGAAGTGAAGAAGAGTGAAGAAGTGAAGAAGAGTGAGTGAAGAAGAGAAGAAGAGTGAAGAAGAGAAGAAGAGTGAAGAAGTGAAGAAGAGTGAAGTGAAGAAGAGTGAAGTGAAGAAGAGTGAAGTGAAGAAGAGTGAAGAAGTGAAGAAGATTGAAGTGAAGAAGAGTGAAGTGAAGAAGAGTGAAGAAGTGAAGAAGAGTGAAGTGAAGAAGAGTGAAGTGAAGAAGAGTGAAGTGAAGAAGAGTGAAGTGAAGAAGAGTGAAAGTGAAGAAGAGTGAAGAAGTGAAGAAGAGTGAAGAAGTGAAGAAGAGTGAAGAAGTGAAGAAGAGTGAAGAAGTGAAGAAGAGTGAAGAAGTGAAGAAGAGTGAAGTGAAGAAGAGTGAAGTGAAGAAGTGAAGAAGAGTGAAGAAGTGAAGAAGAGTGAAGAAGTGAAGAAGAGTGAAGTGAAGAAGAGTGAAGTGAAGAGAGTGAAGTGAAGAAGTGAAGAAGAGTGAAGAAGTGAAGAAGAGTGAAGAAGTGAAGAAGAGTGAAGTGAAGAAGTGAAGAAGAGTGAAGTGAAGAAGAGTGAAGTGAAGAAGTGAAGAAGAGTGAAGTGAAGAAGGTGAAGAAGAGTGAAGAAGTGAAGAAGAGTGAAGAAGAGTGAAGAAGTGAAGAAGAGTGAAGTGAAGAAGAGTGAAGTGAAGAAGAGTGAAGAAGTGAAGAAGAGTGAAGAAGTGAAGAAGAGTGAAGTGAAGAAGAGTGAAGTGAAGAAGAGTGAAGTGAAGAAGAGTGAAGAAGTGAAGAAGAGTGAAGAAGTGAAGAAGAGTGAAGTGAAGAAGAGTGAAGTGAAGAAGAGTGAAGAAGTGAAGAAGTGAAGAAGAGTGAAGAAGTGAAGAAGAGTGAAGAAGTGAAGAAGAGTGAAGTGAAGAAGTGAAGAAGAGTGAAGAAGTGAAGAAGAGTGAAGAAGTGAAGAAGAGTGAAGTGAAGAAGTGAAGAAGAGTGAAGAAGTGAAGAAGAGTGAAGAAGTGAAGAAGAGTGAAGAAGTGAAGAAGAGTGAAGTGAAGAAGTGAAGAAGAGTGAAGAAGTGAAGAAGAGTGAAGAAGTGAAGAAGAGTGAAGTGAAGAAGAGAAGAAGAGTGAAGAAGAGAAGAAGAGTGAAGTGAAGAAGAGTGAAGTGAAGAAGAGTGAAGTGAAGAAGAGTGAAGTGAAGAAGAGTGAAGTGAAGAAGTGAAGAAGAGTGAAGAAGTGAAGAAGAGTGAAGAAGTGAAGAAGAGTGAAGAATTGAAGAAGAGTGAAGAATTGAAGAAGAGTGAAGAATTGAAGAAGAGTGAAGAAGTGAAGAAGAGTGAAGAAGTGAAGAAGAGTGAAGAAGTGAAGAAGAGTGAAGAAGTGAAGAAGAGTGAAGTGAAGAAGAGTGAAGAAGTGAAGAAGAGTGAAGTGAAGAAGTGAAGAAGAGTGAAGAAGTGAAGAAGAGTGAAGAAGTGAAGAAGAGTGAAGAAGTGAAGAAGAGTGAAGTGAAGTGAAGAAGTGAAGAAGATTGAAGTGAAGAAGTGAAGAAGATTGAAGTGAAGAAGTGAAGAAGAGTGAAGAGAAGAAGAGTGAAGTGAAGAAGAGTGAAGAAGTGAAGAAGAGTGAAGTGAAGAAGAGTGAAGTGAAGAAGAGTGAAGTGAAGAAGTGAAGAAGAGTGAAGAAGTGAAGAAGAGTGAAGTGAAGAAGAGAAGAAGAGTGAAGAAGAGAAGAAGAGTGAAGAAGAGAAGAAGAGTGAAGAAGAGAAGAAGAGTGAAGAAGTGAAGAAGAGTGAAGTGAAGAAGAGTGAAGAAGTGAAGAAGAGTTAAGAAGTGAAGAAGAGTGAAGAAGAGTGAAGAAGTGAAGAAGAGTGAAGAAGTGAAGAAGAGTGAAGAAGTGAAGAAGAGTGAAGTGAAGAAGAGAAGAAGAGTGAAGAAGTGAAGAAGAGTGAAGTGAAGAAGAGAAGAAGAGTGAAGAAGTGAAGAAGAGTGAATTGAAGAAGTGAAGAAGAGTGAAGTGAAGAAGTGAAGAAGAGTGAAGAAGTGAAGAAGAGTGAAGAAGTGAAGAAGAGTGAAGTGAAGAAGTGAAGAAGAGTGAAGTGAAGAAGTGAGAGAAGAGTGAAGAAGTGAAGAAGAGTGAAGAAGTGAAGAAGAGTGAAGAAGTGAAGAAGAGTGAAGAAGTGAAGAAGAGTGAAGTGAAGAAGAGTGAAGAAGTGAAGAAGAGTGAAGTGAAGAAGTGAAGAAGAGTGAAGAAGTGAAGAAGAGTGAAGAAGTGAAGAAGAGTGAAGAAGTGAAGAAGAGTGAAGAAGTGAAGAAGAGTGAAGTGAAGAAGAGTGAAGTGAAGAAGTGAAGAAGTGAAGAAGAGTGAAGAAGTGAAGAAGAGTGAAGAAGTGAAGAAGAGTGAAGTGAAGAAGAGTGAAGAAGAGTGAAGAAGTGAAGAAGAGTGAAGAAGTGAAGAAGAGTGAAGAAGTGAAGAAGTGAAGCAGAGTGAAGAAGTGAAGCAGAGTGAAGAAGTGAAGAAGAGTGAAGAAGTGAAGAAGAGTGAAGAAGTGAAGAAGAGTGAAGAAGTGAAGAAGAGTGAAGTGAAGACGAGTGAAGAAGTGAAGAAGAGTGAAGTGAAGAAGAGTGAAGTGAAGAAGAGTGAAGTGAAGAAGAGTGAAGAAGTGAAGAAGAGTGAAGAAGTGAAGAAGAGTGAAGAAGTGAAGAGGTGAAGAAGAGTGAAGAGGTGAAGAAGAGTGAAGAGGTGAAGAAGAGTGAAGAGGTGAAGAAGAGTGAAGTGGTGAAGAAGAGTGAAGAGGTGAAGAAGAGTGAAGAGGTGAAGAAGAGTGAAGTGGTGAAGAAGAGTGAAGTGGTGAAGAAGAGTGAAGAGGTGAAGAAGAGTGAAGAGGAGAAGAAGAGTGAAGAGGTGAAGAAGAGTGAAGAAGTGAAGAAGAGTGAAGAAGTGAAGAGGTGAAGAAGAGTGAAGAGGTGAAGAAGAGTGAAGAGGTGAAGAAGAGTGAAGAGGTGAAGAAGAGTGAAGTGGTGAAGAAGAGTGAAGAAGTGAAGAAGAGTGAAGAAGTGAAGAAGAGTGAAGAAGAGTGAAGAAGAGTGAAGAAGAGTGAAGAAGAGTGAAGAAGTGAAGAAGAGTGAAGAAGTGAAGAAGAGTGAAGAAGAGTGAAGAAGTGTGAAGAAGAGTGAAGAAGTGAAGAAGAGTGAAGAAGTGAAGAAGAGTGAAGTGAAGAAGAGAAGAAGAGTGAAGAAGTGAAGAAGAGTGAAGTGAAGAAGAGAAGAAGAGTGAAGAAGTGAAGAAGAGTGAAGTGAAGAAGTGAAGAAGAGTGAAGAAGTGAAGAAGAGTGAAGAAGTGAAGAAGAGTGAAGAAGTGAAGAAGTGAAGAAGAGTGAAGAAGTGAAGAAGTGAAGAAGAGTGAAGAAGTGAAGAAGAGTGAAGAAGTGAAGAAGAGTGAAGTGAAGAAGAGTGAAGTGAAGAAGAGTGAAGAAGTGAAGAAGTGAAGAAGAGTGAAGAAGTGAAGAAGAGTGAAGTGAAGAAGAGTGAAGTGAAGAAGAGTGAAGAAGTGAAGAAGAGTGAAGAAGTGAAGAAGAGTGAAGAAGTGAAGAAGAGTGAAGTGAAGAAGAGTGAAGTGAAGAAGAGTGAAGTGAAGAAGAGTGAAGTGAAGAAGAGTGAAGAAGTGAAGAAGTGAAGAAGAGTGAAGAAGTGAAGAAGAGTGAAGAAGTGAAGAAGAGTGAAGAAGTGAAGAAGAGTGAAGTGAAGAAGAGTGAAGAAGAGTGAAGAAGTGAAGAAGAGTGAAGAAGAGTGAAGAAGTGAAGAAGAGTGAAGAAGTGAAGAAGAGTGAAGAAGTGAAGAAGAGTGAAGAAGTGAAGAAGAGTGAAGAAGTGAAGAAGAGTGAAGAAGTGAAGAAGAGTGAAGTGAAGACGAGTTAAGAAGTGAAGAAGAGTGAAGTGAAGAAGAGTGAAGTAAAGAAGAGTGAAGAAGTGAAGAAGAGTGAAGAAGTGAAGAAGAGTGAAGAAGTGAAGAAGAGTGAAGAAGTGAAGAAGAGTGAAGAAGTGAAGAGGTGAAGAAGAGTGAAGAGGTGAAGAAGAGTGAAGAGGTGAAGAAGAGTGAAGAGGTGAAGAAGAGTGTAGTGGTGAAGAAGAGTGTAGTGGTGAAGAAGAGTGAAGAGGTGAAGAAGAGTGAAGTGGTGAAGAAGAGTGAAGTGGTGAAGAAGAGTGAAGTGGTGAAGAAGAGTGAAGTGGTGAAGAAGAGTGAAGAGGTGAAGAAGAGTGAAGAGGTGAAGAAGAGTGAAGAGGTGAAGAAGAGTGAAGTGGTGAAGAAGAGTGAAGTGGTGAAGAAGAGTGAAGAGGTGAAGAAGAGTGAAGTGGTGAAGAAGAGTGAAGAGGTGAAGAAGAGTGAAGTGGTGAAGAAGAGTGAAGTGGTGAAGAAGAGTGAAGTGGTGAAGAAGAGTGAAGTGGTGAAGAAGAGTGAAGTGGTGAAGAAGAGTGAAGTGGTGAAGAAGAGTGAAGTGGTGAAGAAGAGTGAAGTGGTGAAGAAGAGTGAAGTGGTGAAGAAGAGTGAAGTGGTGAAGAAGAGTGAAGAGGTGAAGAAGAGTGAAGAGGTGAAGAAGAGTGAAGAAGTGAAGAAGAGTGAAGAAGTGAAGAAGGGTGAAGAAGTGAAGAAGGGTGAAGAAGTGAAGAAGAGTGAAGAGGTGAAGAAGAGTGAAGCGGTGAAGAAGAGAGAAGCGGTGAAGAAGAGTGAAGCGGTGAAGAAGAGTGAAGCGGTGAAGAAGAGTGAAGCGGTGAAGAAGAGTGAAGCGGTGAAGAAGAGTGAAGCGGTGAAGAAGAGTGAAGCGGTGAAGAAGAGTGAAGCGGTGAAGAAGAGTGAAGCGGTGAAGAAGAGTGAAGCGGTGAAGAAGAGTGAAGAAGAGTGAAGAAGAGTGAAGAAGAGTGAAGAAGAGTGAAGAAGAGTGAAGAAGAGTGAAGAATTGAAGAAGAGTGAAGAAGTGAAGAAGGGTGAAGTGAAGAAGGGTGAAGAAGTGAAGAAGAGTGAAGAAGTCAAGAAGAGTGAAGAAGTGAAGAAGAGTGAAGAAGTGAAGAAGAGTGAAGAAGTGAAGAAGAGTGAAGAAGTGAAGAAGAGTGAAGTGAAGAAGAGTGAAGTGAAGAAGAGTGAAGAGGTGAAGAAGAGTGAAGAGGTGAAGAAGAGTGAAGAGGTGAAGAAGAGTGAAGTGGTGAAGAAGAGTGAAGTGGTGAAGAAGAGTGAAGTGGTGAAGAAGAGTGAAGTGGTGAAGAAGAGTGAAGTGGTGAAGAAGAGTGAAGTGGTGAAGAAGAGTGAAGTGGTGAAGAAGAGTGAAGTGGTGAAGAAGAGTGAAGTGGTGAAGAAGAGTGAAGTGAAGAAGAGTGAAAAAGTGAAGAAGAGTGAAGTGAAGAAGAGTGAAGAAGTGAAGAAGAGTGAAGTGAAGAAGAGTGAAGTGAAGAAGAGTGAAGAAGTGAAGAAGAGTGAAGAAGTGAAGAAGAGTGAAGAAGTGAAGAAGAGTGAAGAAGTGAAGAAGAGTGAAGAAGTGAAGAAGGGTGAAGTAGTGAAGAAGGGTGAAGTGAAGAAGAGTGAAGAAGTGAAGAAGAGTGAAGAAGAGTGAAGAAGTGAAGAAGAGTGAAGAAGTGAAGAAGAGTGAAGTGAAGAAGAGTGAAGTGAAGAAGAGTGAAGTGAAGAAGAGTGAAGAAGTGAAGAAGAGTGAAGTGAAGAAGAGTGAAGAAGTGAAGAAGAGTGAAGTGAAGAAGAGTGAAGAAGTGAAGAAGAGTGAAGTGAAGAAGAGTGAAGTGAAGAAGAGTGAAGAAGTGAAGAAGAGTGAAGAAGTGAAGAAGAGTGAAGAAGTGAAGAAGGGTGAAGTAGTGAAGAAGGGTGAAGTGAAGAAGAGTGAAGAAGTGAAGAAGAGTGAAGAAGTGAAGAAGAGTGAAGAAGTGAAGAAGAGTGAAGAAGAGTGAAGAAGTGTGAAGTGAAGAAGTGTGAAGTGAAGAAGTGTGAAGTGAAGAAGTGTGAAGTGAAGAAGAGTGAAGAAGTGAAGAAGAGTGAAGAAGTGAAGAAGAGTGAAGAGTGAAGAAGTGAAGAAGAGTGAAGAAGTGAAGAAGAGTGAAGAAGTGAAGAAGAGTGAAGTGAAGAAGAGTGAAGTGAAGAAGAGTGAAGTGAAGAAGAGTGAAGAAGTGAAGAAGAGTGAAGAAGTGAAGAAGAGTGAAGAAGTGAAGAAGAGTGAAGTGAACAAGGGTGAAGAAGTGAAGAAGAGTGAAGAAGTGAAGAAGAATGAAGTGAAGTGAAGAAGTGAAGAAGAGTGAAGTGAAGAAGTGAAGAAGAGTGAAGAAGTGAAGAAGAGTGAAGAAGTGAAGAAGAGTGAAGAAGTGAAGAAGAGTGAAGAAGTGAAGAAGAATGAAGTGAAGTGAAGAAGTGAAGAAGAGTGAAGTGAAGTGAAGAAGTGAAGAAGAGTGAAGTGAAGAAGAGAAGAAGAGTGAAGAAGAGAAGAAGAGTGAAGTGAAGAAGAGAAGAAGAGTGAAGTGAAGAAGTGAAGAAGAGTGAAGTGAAGAAGTGAAGAAGAGTGAAGTGAAGAAGTGAAGAAGAGTGAAGTGAAGAAGTGAAGAAGAGTGAAGTGAAGAAGTGAAGAAGAGTGAAGTGAAGAAGTGAAGAAGAGTGAAGTGAGGAAGAGTGAAGTGAAGAAGTGAAGAAGAGTGAAGTGAAGAAGAATGAAGTGAAGAAGAATGAAGTGAAGAAGAGTGAAGTGAAGAAGAGTGAAGTGAAGAAGTGAAGAAGAGTGAAGAAGTGAAGAAGAGTGAAGTGAAGTGAAGTGAAGAAGTGAAGAAGAGTGAAGTGAAGAAGGGAAGAAGAGTGAAGTGAAGAAGAGTGAAGTGAAGAAGTGAAGAAGAGTGAAGTGAAGAAGTGAAGAAGAGTGAAGTGAAGAAGTGAAGAAGAGTGAAGAAGTGAAGAAGAGTGAAGAAGTGAAGAAGAGTGAAGTGAAGTGAAGTGAAGAAGTGAAGAAGAGTGAAGTGAAGAAGTGAAGAAGAGTGAAGAAGTGAAGAAGAGTGAAGAAGTGAAGAAGAGTGAAGAAGTGAAGAAGAGTGAAGAAGCGAAGAAGAGTGAAGTGAAGAAGTGAAGAAGAGTGAAGAAGTGAAGAAGAGTGAAGAAGTGAAGAAGAGTGAAGAAGTGAAGAAGAGTGAAGAAGCGAAGAAGAGTGAAGTGAAGAAGTGAAGAAGAGTGAAGTGAAGAAGAGTGAAGTGAAGAAGAGGAGTGAAGAAGAGAAGAAGAGTGAAGAAGTGAAGAAGAGTGAAGTGAAGAAGTGAAGAAGAGTGAAGTGAAGAAGTGAAGAAGAGTGAAGTGAACAAGTGAAGAAGAGTGAAGTGAAGAAGAGTGAAGTGAAGAAGAGTGAAGTGAAGAAGAGTGAAGTGAAGAAGAGCGAAGAAGTGAAGAAGAGCGAAGAAGTGAAGAAGAGTGAAGAAGTGAAGAAGAGTGAAGTGAAGAAGTGAAGAAGAGTGAAGAAGTGAAGAAGAGTGAAGAAGTGAAGAAGAGTGAAGAAGTGTGAAGAAGTGAAGAAGAGTGAAGAAGTGAAGAAGAGTGAAGAAGTGAAGAAGAGTGAAGAAGAGTGAAGAAGTGAAGAAGAGTGAAGAAGTGAAGAAGAGTGAAGAAGAGTGAAGAAGTGAAGAAGAGTGAAGAAGTGAAGAAGAGTGAAGAAGTGAAGAAGAGTGAAGAAGTGAAGAAGAGTGAAGTGAAGAAGAGTGAAGAAGTGAAAAAGAGTGAAGTGAAGAAGAGAGAAGTGAAGAAGAGAGAAGAAGTGAAGAAGAGTGAAGAAGTGAAGAAGAGTGAAGAAGTGAAGAAGAGTGAAGAAGAGTGAAGAAGAGTGAAGAAGTGAAGAAGAGTGAAGAAGTGAAGAAGAGTGAAGAAGAGTGAAGAAGTGAAGAAGAGTGAAGAAGTGAAGAAGAGTGAAGAAGTGAAGAAGAGTGAAGAAGTGAAGTGAAGAAGTGAAGAAGAGTGAAGTGAAGAAGTGAAGAAGATTGAAGTGAAGAAGTGAAGAAGATTGAAGTGAAGAAGAGTGAAGAAGAGTGAAGTGAAGAAGAGTGAAGTGAAGAAGTGAAGAAGAGTGAAGTGAAGAAGTGAAGAAGAGTGAAGAAGTGAAGAAGAGTGAAGAAGTGAAGAAGAGTGAAGAAGTGAAGAAGAGTGAAGTGAAGAAGAGTGAAAAAGTGAAGAAGAGTGAAGAAGTGAAGAAGAGTGAAGAAGTGAAGAAGAGTGAAAAAGTGAAGAAGAGTGAAGTGAAGAAGAGTGAAGAAGAGTGAAGAAGTGAAGAAGAGTGAAGAAGTGAAGAAGAGTGAAGAAGTGAAGAAGAGTGAAGTGAAGAAGTGAAGAAGAGTGAAGTGAAGAAGTGAAGAAGAGTGAAGTGAAGAAGTGAAGAAGAGTGAAGAAGTGAAGAAGAGTGAAGTGAAGAAGTGAAGAAGAGTGAAGTGAAGAAGTGAAGAAGAGTGAAGTGAAGAAGTGAAGAAGAGTGAAGAAGTGAAGAAGAGTGAAGAAGTGAAGAAGAGTGAAGTGAAGAAGTGAAGAAGAGTGAAGTGAAGAAGTGAAGAAGAGTGAAGTGAAGAAGTGAAGAAGAGTGAAGTGAAGAAGTGAAGAAGAGTGAAGAAGTGAAGAAGAGTGAAGTGAAGAAGTGAAGAAGAGTGAAGAAGTGAAGAAGAGTGAAGAAGTGAAGAAGAGTGAAGAAGTGAAGAAGAGTGAAGAAGTGAAGAAGTGAAGAAGAGTGAAGAAGTGAAGAAGAGTGAAGAAGTGAAGAAGAGTGAAGAAGTGAAGAAGAGTGAAGAAGTGAAGAAGTGAAGAAGAGTGAAGAAGTGAAGAAGTGAAGAAGAGTGAAGAAGTGAAGAAGAGTGAAGTGAAGAAGAGTGAAGAAGTGAAGAAGTGAAGAAGAGTGAAGAAGTGAAGAAGAGTGAAGAAGTGAAGAAGAGTGAAGAAGTGAAGAAGAGTGAAGTGAAGAAGTGAAGAAGAGTGAAGAAGTGAAGAAGAGTGAAGAAGTGAAGAAGAGTGAAGTGAAGAAGTGAAGAAGAGTGAAGAAGTGAAGAAGTGAAGAAGAGTGAAGAAGTGAAGAAGAGTGAAGAAGTGAAGAAGAGTGAAGAAGTGAAGAAGAGTGAAGTGAAGAAGTGAAGAAGAGTGAAGTGAAGAAGTGAAGAAGAGTGAAGAAGTGAAGAAGAGTGAAGAAGTGAAGAAGAGTGAAGAAGAGAAGAAGAGTGAAGAAGAGAAGAAGAGTGAAGAAGAGGAGTGAAGAAGAGAAGAAGAGTGAAGAAGTGAAGAAGAGTGAAGTGAAGAAGTGAAGAAGAGTGAAGAAGAGTGAAGAAGTGAAGAAGAGTGAAGAAGTGAAGAAGAGTGAAGAAGTGAAGAAGAGTGAAGAAGTGAAGAAGAGTGAAGAAGAGTGAAGAAGTGAAGAAGAGTAAAGAAGTGAAGAAGAGTGAAGTGAAGAAGAGTGAAGAAGTGAAGAAGAGTGAAGAAGTGAAAAGTGAAGAAGAGTGAAGAAGTGAAGAAGAGTGAAGAGGTGAAGAAGAGTGAAGAGGTGAAGAAGAGTGAAGAGGTGAAGAAGAGTGAAGAGGTGAAGAAGAGTGAAGAGGTGAAGAAGAGTGAAGAGGTGAAGAAGAGTGAAGTGGTGAAGAAGAGTGAAGTGGTGAAGAAGAGTGAAGAGGTGAAGAAGAGTGAAGAGGTGAAGAAGAGTGAAGTGAAGAAGAGTGAAGTGAAGAAGAGTGAAGAAGTGAAGAAGAGTGAAGAAGTGAAGAAGAGTGAAGAAGTGAAGAAGAGTGAAGAAGTGAAGAAGAGTGAAGAAGTGAAGAAGAGTGAAGAAGTGAAGAAGAGTGAAGTGAAGAAGAGTGAAGAAGTGAAGAAGAGTGAAGTGAAGAAGAGTGAAGAAGTGAAGAAGAGTGAAGTGAAGAAGAGTGAAGAAGTGAAGAAGAGTGAAGTGAAGAAGAGTGAAGAAGTGAAGAAGAGTGAAGTGAAGAAGAGTGAAGAAGTGAAAAAGATTGAAGAAGTGAAGAAGAGTGAAGAAGTGAAGAAGGGTGAAGTAGTGAAGAAGGGTGAAGTGAAGAAGGGTGAAGTGAAGAAGAGTGAAGAAGTGAAGAAGAGTGAAGAAGTGAAGAAGAGTGAAGAAGTGAAGAAGAGTGAAGAAGAGTGAAGAAGTGAAGAAGAGTGAAGAAGTGAAGAAGAGTGAAGAAGTGAAGAAGAGTGAAGAAGAGTGAAGAGGTGAAGAAGAGTGAAGAGGTGAAGAAGAGTGAAGAGGTGAAGAAGAGTGAAGAGGTGAAGAA
This sequence comes from Columba guinea, assembly GCA_032206185.1. Taxonomy (NCBI): domain Eukaryota; kingdom Metazoa; phylum Chordata; class Aves; order Columbiformes; family Columbidae; genus Columba; species Columba guinea. The sequence continues at coordinate 23,948 of JAVLUU010000933.1, forward strand.
GAGTGAAGAGGTGAAGAAGAGTGAAGAGGTGAAGAAGAGTGAAGAAGTGAAGAAGAGTGAAGTGAAGAAGAGTGAAGTGAAGAAGAGTGAAGAAGTGAAGAAGAGTGAAGAAGTGAAGAAGAGTGAAGAAGTGAAGAAGAGTGAAGTAGTGAAGAAGAGTGAAGAAGTGAAGAAGAGTGAAGAAGTGAAGAAGAGTGAAGAAGTGAAGAAGAGTGAAGAAGTGAAGAAGAGTGAAGTGAAGAAGAGTGAAGTGAAGAAGAGTGAAGAAGTGAAGAAGAGTGAAGTGAAGAAGAGTGAAGTGAAGAAGAGTGAAGAAGTGAAGAAGAGTGAAGTGAAGAAGAGTGAAGTGAAGAAGAGTGAAGAAGTGAAAAAGATTGAAGAAGTGAAGAAGAGTGAAGAAGTGAAGAAGGGTGAAGTAGTGAAGAAGGGTGAAGTGAAGAAGGGTGAAGTGAAGAAGAGTGAAGAAGTGAAGAAGAGTGAAGAAGTGAAGAAGAGTGAAGAAGTGAAGAAGAGTGAAGAAGTGTGAAGTGAAGAAGAGTGAAGAAGTGAAGAAGAGTGAAGAAGTGAAGAAGAGTGAAGAAGTGAAGAAGAGTGAAGAAGAGTGAAGAAGTGAAGAAGAGTAAAGAAGTGAAGAAGAGTGAAGAAGTGAAGAAGAGTGAAGAAGTGAAGAAGAGTGAAGTGAAGAAGAGTGAAGTGAAGAAGAGTGAAGAAGTGAAAAAGAGTGAAGTGAAGAAGAGTGAAGAAGTGAAGAAGAGTGAAGAAGTGAGGAAGAGTGAAGAAGTGAAGAAGAGTGAAGAAGAGTGAAGAAGTGAAGAAGAGTGAAGAAGTGAAGAAGAGTGAAGAAGAGTGAAGAAGTGAAGAAGAGTGAAGAAGTGAAGAAGAGTGAAGAAGTGAAGTGAAGAAGTGAAGAAGAGTGAAGTGAAGAAGTGAAGAAGATTGAAGTGAAGAAGTGAAGAAGAGTGAAGTGAAGAAGAGTGAAGTGAAGAAGTGAAGAAGAGTGAAGTGAAGAAGTGAAGAAGAGTGAAGTGAAGAAGTGAAGAAGAGTGAAGAAGTGAAGAAGAGTGAAGAAGTGAAGAAGAGTGAAGAAGTGAAGAAGAGTGAAGTGAAGAAGAGTGAAGAAGTGAAGAAGAGTGAAGAAGTGAAGAAGAGTGAAGTGAAGAAGAGTGAAGAAGTGAAGAAGAGTGAAGAAGTGAAGAAGAGTGAAGAAGTGAAGAAGAGTGAAGAAGTGAAGAAGAGTGAAGTGAAGAAGAGTGAAAAAGTGAAGAAGAGTGAAGTGAAGAAGAGTGAAGAAGAGTGAAGAAGTGAAGAAGAGTGAAGAAGTGAAGAAGAGTGAAGAAGTGAAGAAGAGTGAAGAAGAGAAGAAGAGTGAAGAAGTGAAGAAGAGTGAAGTGAAGAAGTGAAGAAGAGTGAAGTGAAGAAGTGAAGAAGAGTGAAGAAGTGAAGAAGAGTGAAGAAGTGAAGAAGAGTGAAGAAGTGAAGAAGAGTGAAGAGAAGAAGAGTGAAGTGAAGAAGTGAAGAAGAGTGAAGTGAAGAAGTGAAGAAGAGTGAAGAATTGAAGAAGAGTGAAGTGAAGAAGTGAAGAAGAGTGAAGAAGTGAAGAAGAGTGAAGAAGTGAAGAAGAGTGAAGAAGTGAAGAAGAGTGAAGTGAAGAAGAGTGAAGAAGTGAAGAAGAGTGAAGTGAAGAAGTGAAGAAGAGTGAAGAAGTGAAGAAGAGTGAAGAAGTGAAGAAGAGTGAAGAAGTGAAGAAGTGAAGAAGAGTGAAGAAGTGAAGAAGAGTGAAGAAGTGAAGAAGTGAAGAAGAGTGAAGAAGTGAAGAAGAGTGAAGTGAAGAAGAGTGAAGAAGTGAAGAAGTGAAGAAGAGTGAAGAAGTGAAGAAGAGTGAAGAAGTGAAGAAGTGAAGAAGAGTGAAGAAGTGAAGAAGAGTGAAGTGAAGAAGAGTGAAGAAGTGAAGAAGTGAAGAAGAGTGAAGAAGTGAAGAAGAGTGAAGAAGTGAAGAAGAGTGAAGTGAAGAAGTGAAGAAGAGTGAAGTGAAGAAGTGAAGAAGAGTGAAGAAGAGTGAAGAAGTGAAGAAGTGAAGAAGTGAAGAAGTGAAGAAGTGAAGAAGTGAAGAAGTGAAGAAGAGTGAAGAAGTGAAGAAGAGTGAAGAAGTGAAGAAGAGTGAAGAAGTGAAGAAGAGTGAAGTGAAGAAGTGAAGAAGAGTGAAGTGAAGAAGTGAAGAAGAGTGAAGAAGAGTGAAGAAGTGAAGAAGTGAAGAAGTGAAGAAGTGAAGAAGTGAAGAAGTGAAGAAGTGAAGAAGTGAAGAAGTGAAGAAGAGTGAAGAAGTGAAGAAGAGTGAAGTGAAGAAGTGAAGAAGAGTGAAGTGAAGAAGTGAAGAAAAGTGAAGAAGTGAAGAAAAGTGAAGAAGAGTGAAGAAGTGAAGAAGAGTGAAGAAGTGAAGAAGAGTGAAGAAGTGAAGAAGTGAAGAAGTGAAGAAGTGAAGAAGTGAAGAAGTGAAGTAGTGAAGAAGTGAAGAAGAGTGAAGAAGAGTGAAGAAGTGAAGAAGAGTGAAGAAGTGAAGAAGAGTGAAGAAGTGAAGAAGTGAAGAAGATTGAAGAAGTGAAGAAGAGTGAAGAAGTGAAGAAGAGTGAAGAAGAGTGAAGAAGTGAAGAAGAGTAAAGAAGTGAAGAAGAGTGAAGAAGTGAAGAAGAGTGAAGAAGTGAAGAAGAGTGAAGTGAAGAAGAGTGAAGTGAAGAAGAGTGAAGAAGTGAAAAAGAGAGAAGTGAAGAAGAGTGAAGAAGTGAAGAAGAGTGAAGAAGTGAAGAAGAGTGAAGAAGTGAAGAAGAGTGAAGAAGTGAAGAAGAGTGAAGAAGAGTGAAGAAGTGAAGAAGAGTGAAGAAGAGTGAAGAAGTGAAGAAGAGTGAAGAAGTGAAGAAGAGTGAAGAAGTGAAGTGAAGAAGTGAAGAAGTGAAGAAGATTGAAGTGAAGAAGTGAAGAAGAGTGAAGTGAAGAAGAGTGAAGTGAAGAAGTGAAGAAGAGTGAAGTGAAGAAGTGAAGAAGAGTGAAGTGAAGAAGTGAAGAAGAGTGAAGAAGTGAAGAAGAGTGAAGAAGTGAAGAAGAGTGAAGAAGTGAAGAAGAGTGAAGTGAAGAAGAGTGAAGTGAAGAAGAGTGAAAAAGTGAAGAAGAGTGAAGTGAAGAAGAGTGAAGAAGAGTGAAGAAGTGAAGAAGAGTGAAGAAGTGAAGAAGAGTGAAGAAGTGAAGAAGAGTGAAGAAGTGAAGAAGAGTGAAGTGAAGAAGAGAAGAAGAGTGAAGAAGTGAAGAAGAGTGAAGAAGTGAAGAAGAGTGAAGTGAAGAAGTGAAGAAGAGTGAAGTGAAGAAGAGAAGAAGAGTGAAGTGAAGAAGTGAAGAAGAGTGAAGAAGTGAAGAAGAGTGAAGAAGTGAAGAAGAGTGAAGAAGTGAAGAAGAGTGAAGTGAAGAAGAGTGAAGTGAAGAAGTGAAGAAGAGTGAAGTGAAGAAGTGAAGAAGAGTGAAGAAGTGAAGAAGAGTGAAGTGAAGAAGAGTGAAGAAGTGAAGAAGAGTGAAGAAGTGAAGAAGAGTGAAGTGAAGAAGAGTGAAGAAGTGAAGAAGAGTGAAGTGAAGAAGTGAAGAAGAGTGAAGAAGTGAAGAAGAGTGAAGAAGTGAAGAAGAGTGAAGAAGAGTGAAGAAGTGAAGAAGAGTGAAGAAGTGAAGAAGAGTGAAGAAGTGAAGAAGAGTGAAGAAGTGAAGAAGTGAAGAAGAGTGAAGAAGTGAAGAAGAGTGAAGTGAAGAAGAGTGAAGAAGTGAAGAAGTGAAGAAGGGTGAAGAAGTGAAGAAGAGTGAAGTGAAGAAGTGAAGAAGAGTGAAGTGAAGAAGTGAAGAAGAGTGAAGTGAAGAAGTGAAGAAGAGTGAAGAAGTGAAGAAGTGAAGAAGTGAAGAAGTGAAGAAGTGAAGAAGTGAAGAAGTGAAGAAGAGTGAAGAAGTGAAGAAGAGTGAAGTGAAGAAGTGAAGAAGAGTGAAGTGAAGAAGTGAAGAAGAGTGAAGAAGTGAAGAAGAGTGAAGTGAAGAAGTGAAGAAGAGTGAAGAAGTGAAGAAGAGTGAAGAAGTGAAGAAGAGTGAAGAAGTGAAGAAGAGTGAAGAAGAGTGAAGAAGTGAAGAAGAGTGAAGAAGTGAAGAAGAGTGAAGAAGTGAAGAAGAGTGAAGAAGTGAAGAAGAGTGAAGAAGTGAAGAAGTGAAGAAGAGTGAAGAAGTGAAGAAGAGTGAAGAAGTGAAGAAGAGTGAAGTGAAGAAGTGAAGAAGAGTGAAGAAGTGAAGAAGAGTGAAGTGAAGAAGTGAAGAAGAGTGAAGTGAAGAAGTGAAGAAGAGTGAAGTGAAGAAGTGAAGAAGAGTGAAGAAGTGAAGAAGAGTGAAGAGAGAAGAAGAGTGAAGTGAAGAAGAAGAGTGAAGTGAAGAAGAGAAGGACAGTGAAGAAGAGAAGAAGAGTGAAGAAGAGAAGAAGAGTGAAGAAGAGAAGAAGAGTGAAGAAGAGGAGTGAAGAAGAGAAGAAGAGTGAAGAAGTGAAGAAGAGTGAAGTGAAGAAGTGAAGAAGAGTGAAGAAGTGAAGAAGAGTGAAGAAGTGAAGAAGTGAAGAAGAGTGAAGAAGTGAAGAAGAGTGAAGAAGTGAAGAAGAGTGAAGTGAAGAAGAGTGAAGAAGTGAAGAAGAGTGAAGAAGTGAAAAGTGAAGAAGAGTGAAGAGGTGAAGAAGAGTGAAGAGGTGAAGAAGAGTGAAGAGGTGAAGAAGAGTGAAGAGGTGAAGAAGAGTGAAGAGGTGAAGAAGAGTGAAGAGGTGAAGAAGAGTGAAGAGGTGAAGAAGAGTGAAGTGGTGAAGAAGAGTGAAGTGGTGAAGAAGAGTGAAGAGGTGAAGAAGAGTGAAGTGAAGAAGAGTGAAGTGAAGAAGAGTGAAGAAGTGAAGAAGAGTGAAGTGAAGAAGAGTGAAGAAGTGAAGAAGAGTGAAGTGAAGAAGAGTGAAGAAGTGAAGAAGAGTGAAGAAGTGAAGAAGAGTGAAGAAGTGAAGAAGAGTGAAGAAGTGAAGAAGAGTGAAGTGAAGAAGAGTGAAGTGAAGAAGAGTGAAGTGAAGAAGAGTGAAGAAGTGAAGAAGAGTGAAGTGAAGAAGAGTGAAGAAGTGAAGAAGAGTGAAGTGAAGAAGAGTGAAGAAGTGAAGAAGAGTGAAGTGAAGAAGAGTGAAGAAGTGAAGAAGAGTGAAGTGAAGAAGAGTGAAGAAGTGAAGAAGAGTGTAGTGAAGAAGAGTGAAGTGAAGAAGAGTGAAGAAGTGAAGAAGAGTGAAGTGAAGAAGAGTGAAGTGAAGAAGAGTGAAGAAGTGAAAAAGATTGAAGAAGTGAAGAAGAGTGAAGAAGTGAAGAAGGGTGAAGTAGTGAAGAAGGGTGAAGTGAAGAAGGGTGAAGTGAAGAAGAGTGAAGAAGTGAAGGAGAGTGAAGAAGTGAAGAAGAGTGAAGAAGTGAAGAAGAGTGAAGAAGTGAAGAAGAGTGAAGAAGTGAAGAAGAGTGAAGAAGAGTGAAGAAGTGAAGAAGAGTGAAGAAGTGAAGAAGAGTGAAGAAGTGTGAAGAGGTGAAGAAGAGTGAAGAGGTGAAGAAGAGTGAAGAGGTGAAGAAGAGTGAAGAGGTGAAGAAGAGTGAAGAGGTGAAGAAGAGTGAAGAGGTGAAGAAGAGTGAAGAGGTGAAGAAGAGTGAAGAGGTGAAGAAGAGTGAAGAGGTGAAGAAGAGTGAAGTGGTGAAGAAGAGTGAAGTGGTGAAGAAGAGTGAAGAGGTGAAGAAGAGTGAAGTGAAGAAGAGTGAAGAAGTGAAGAAGAGTGAAGAAGTGAAGAAGAGTGAAGAGTGAAGAAGAGTGAAGAGGTGAAGAAGAGTGAAGTGAAGAAGTGAAGAAGATTGAAGTGAAGAAGTGAAGAAGAGTGAAGTGAAGAAGAGTGAAGTGAAGAAGTGAAGAAGAGTGAAGTGAAGAAGTGAAGAAGAGTGAAGTGAAGAAGTGAAGAAGAGTGAAGAAGTGAAGAAGAGTGAAGAAGTGAAGAAGAGTGAAGAAGTGAAGAAGAGTGAAGTGAAGAAGAGTGAAGAAGTGAAGAAGAGTGAAGAAGTGAAGAAGAGTGAAGTGAAGAAGAGTGAAGAAGTGAAGAAGAGTGAAGAAGTGAAGAAGAGTGAAGAAGTGAAGAAGAGTGAAGTGAAGAAGAGTGAAAAAGTGAAGAAGAGTGAAGTGAAGAAGAGTGAAGAAGAGTGAAGAAGTGAAGAAGAGTGAAGAAGTGAAGAAGAGTGAAGAAGTGAAGAAGAGTGAAGTGAAGAAGAGTGAAAAAGTGAAGAAGAGTGAAGTGAAGAAGAGTGAAGAAGAGTGAAGAAGTGAAGAAGAGTGAAGAAGTGAAGAAGAGTGAAGAAGTGAAGAAGAGTGAAGTGAAGAAGAGAAGAAGAGTGAAGAAGTGAAGAAGAGTGAAGTGAAGAAGTGAAGAAGAGTGAAGTGAAGAAGTGAAGAAGAGTGAAGAAGTGAAGAAGAGTGAAGAAGTGAAGAAGAGTGAAGAAGTGAAGAAGAGTGAAGAGAAGAAGAGTGAAGTGAAGAAGTGAAGAAGAGTGAAGTGAAGAAGTGAAGAAGAGTGAAGAATTGAAGAAGAGTGAAGTGAAGAAGTGAAGAAGAGTGAAGAAGTGAAGAAGAGTGAAGAAGTGAAGAAGAGTCAAGTGAAGAAGAGTGAAGAAGTGAAGAAGAGTGAAGTGAAGAAGTGAAGAAGAGTGAAGAAGTGAAGAAGAGTGAAGAAGTGAAGAAGAGTGAAGAAGTGAAGAAGAGTGAAGAAGTGAAGAAGTGAAGAAGAGTGAAGAAGTGAAGAAGAGTGAAGAAGTGAAGAAGTGAAGAAGAGTGAAGAAGTGAAGAAGAGTGAAGTGAAGAAGAGTGAAGAAGTGAAGAAGTGAAGAAGAGTGAAGAAGTGAAGAAGAGTGAAGAAGTGAAGAAGAGTGAAGTGAAGAAGTGAAGAAGAGTGAAGTGAAGAAGTGAAGAAGAGTGAAGAAGAGTGAAGAAGTGAAGAAGTGAAGAAGTGAAGAAGTGAAGAAGTGAAGAAGTGAAGAAGTGAAGAAGAGTGAAGAAGTGAAGAAGAGTGAAGAAGTGAAGAAGAGTGAAGAAGTGAAGAAGAGTGAAGTGAAGAAGTGAAGAAGAGTGAAGTGAAGAAGTGAAGAAGAGTGAAGAAGAGTGAAGAAGTGAAGAAGTGAAGAAGTGAAGAAGTGAAGAAGTGAAGAAGTGAAGAAGTGAAGAAGTGAAGAAGAGTGAAGAAGTGAAGAAGAGTGAAGTGAAGAAGTGAAGAAGAGTGAAGAAGTGAAGAAGAGTGAAGAAGTGAAGAAGAGTGAAGAAGTGAAGAAGAGTGAAGAGAAGAAGAGTGAAGTGAAGAAGTGAAGAAGAGTGAAGAATTGAAGAAGAGTGAAGTGAAGAAGTGAAGAAGAGTGAAGAAGTGAAGAAGAGTGAAGAAGTGAAGAAGAGTGAAGAAGTGAAGAAGAGTGAAGTGAAGAAGAGTGAAGAAGTGAAGAAGAGTGAAGTGAAGAAGTGAAGAAGAGTGAAGAAGTGAAGAAGAGTGAAGAAGTGAAGAAGAGTGAAGAAGTGAAGAAGAGTGAAGAAGTGAAGAAGAGTGAAGAAGTGAAGAAGAGTGAAGAAGTGAAGAAGTGAAGAAGAGTGAAGAAGTGAAGAAGAGTGAAGAAGTGAAGAAGTGAAGAAGAGTGAAGAAGTGAAGAAGAGTGAAGTGAAGAAGAGTGAAGAAGTGAAGAAGTGAAGAAGAGTGAAGAAGTGAAGAAGAGTGAAGAAGTGAAGAAGAGTGAAGTGAAGAAGTGAAGAAGAGTGAAGTGAAGAAGTGAAGAAGAGTGAAGAAGAGTGAAGAAGTGAAGAAGTGAAGAAGTGAAGAAGTGAAGAAGTGAAGAAGTGAAGAAGTGAAGAAGTGAAGAAGAGTGAAGAAGTGAAGAAGAGTGAAGAAGTGAAGAAGAGTGAAGAAGTGAAGAAGAGTGAAGTGAAGAAGTGAAGAAGAGTGAAGTGAAGAAGTGAAGAAGAGTGAAGTGAAGAAGTGAAGAAGAGTGAAGAAGAGTGAAGAAGTGAAGAAGTGAAGAAGTGAAGAAGTGAAGAAGTGAAGAAGTGAAGAAGTGAAGAAGTGAAGAAGTGAAGAAGTGAAGAAGAGTGAAGTGAAGAAGTGAAGAAGAGTGAAGTGAAGAAGTGAAGAAAAGTGAAGAAGTGAAGAAAAGTGAAGAAGAGTGAAGAAGTGAAGAAGAGTGAAGAAGTGAAGAAGTGAAGAAGTGAAGAAGAGTGAAGAAGAGTGAAGAAGTGAAGAAGAGTGAAGAAGTGAAGAAGAGTGAAGAAGTGAAGAAGTGAAGAAGATTGAAGAAGTGAAGAAGAGTGAAGAAGTGAAGAAGAGTGAAGAAGAGTGAAGAAGTGAAGAAGAGTAAAGAAGTGAAGAAGAGTGAAGAAGTGAAGAAGAGTGAAGAAGTGAAGAAGAGTGAAGTGAAGAAGAGTGAAGTGAAGAAGAGTGAAGAAGTGAAAAAGAGAGAAGTGAAGAAGAGAGAAGAAGTGAAGAAGAGAGAAGAAGTGAAGAAGAGTGAAGAAGTGAAGAAGAGTGAAGAAGTGAAGAAGAGTGAAGAAGTGAAGAAGAGTGAAGAAGTGAAGAAGAGTGAAGAAGAGTGAAGAAGTGAAGAAGAGTGAAGAAGAGTGAAGAGTGAAGAAGAGTGAAGAAGTGAAGAAGAGTGAAGAAGTGAAGTGAAGAAGTGAAGAAGTGAAGAAGATTGAAGTGAAGAAGTGAAGAAGAGTGAAGTGAAGAAGAGTGAAGTGAAGAAGTGAAGAAGAGTGAAGTGAAGAAGTGAAGAAGAGTGAAGAAGTGAAGAAGAGTGAAGAAGTGAAGAAGAGTGAAGAAGTGAAGAAGAGTGAAGAAGTGAAGAAGAGTGAAGTGAAGAAGAGTGAAGTGAAGAAGAGTGAAAAAGTGAAGAAGAGTGAAGTGAAGAAGAGTGAAGAAGAGTGAAGAAGTGAAGAAGAGTGAAGAGGTGAAGAAGAGTGAAGAGGTGAAGAAGAGTGAAGAAGTGAAGAAGAGTGAAGAAGTGAAGAAGAGTGAAGAAGTGAAGAAGAGTGAAGAAGTGAAGAAGAGTGAAGAAGTGAAGAAGAGTGAAGTGAAGAAGAGTGAAGAAGTGAAGAAGAGTGAAGTGAAGAAGAGTGAAGAAGTGAAGAAGAGTGAAGTGAAGAAGAGTGAAGTGAAGAAGAGTGAAGAAGTGAAAAAGATTGAAGAAGTGAAGAAGAGTGAAGAAGTGAAGAAGGGTGAAGTGAAGAAGGGTGAAGTGAAGAAGAGTGAAGAAGTGAAGAAGTGAAGAAGAGTGAAGAAGTGAAGAAGAGTGAAGAAGTGAAGAAGAGTGAAGAAGTGAAGAAGAGTGAAGAAGTGAGAAGTGAAGAAGAGTGAAGAAGTGAAGAAGAGTGAAGAAGTGAAGAAGAGTGAAGAAGTGAAGAAGAGTGAAGAAGAGTGAAGAAGTGAAGAAGAGTGAAGAAGTGAAGAAGAGTGAAGAAGTGAAGAAGAGTGAAGTGAAGAAGAGTGAAGAAGTGAAGAAGAGTGAAGAAGTGAAGAAGAGTGAAGAAGTGAAGAAGAGTGAAGTGAAGAAGAGTGAAGTGAAGAAGAGTGAAGAAGTGAAGAAGAGTGAAGAAGTGAAGAAGAGTGAAGAAGTGAAGAAGAGTGAAGAAGTGAAGAAGAGTGAAGTGAAGAAGAGTGAAGTGAAGAAGAGTGAAGTGAGGAAGAGTGAAGAAGTGAAGAAGAGTGAAGAAGTGAAGAAGAGTGAAGAAGTGAAGAAGAGTGAAGTGAAGAAGAGTGAAGTGAAGAAGAGTGAAGTGAAGAAGAGTGAAGAAGTGAAGAAGAGTGAAGAAGTGAAGAAGAGTGAAGAAGTGAAGAAGAGTGAAGAAGTGAAGAAGTGAAGAAGAGTGAAGAAGTGAAGAAGAGTGAAGAAGTGAAGAAGAGTGAAGAAGTGAAGAAGAGTGAAAGTGAAGAAGAGTGAAGAAGTGAAGAAGAGTGAAGAAGTGAAGAAGAGTGAAGAAGTGAAGAAGAGTGAAGTGAAGAAGAGCGAAGAAGTGAAGAAGAGTGAAGAAGTGAAGAAGAGTGAAGAAGT
>JAVLUU010000934.1:0-23096 GCA_032206185.1 Columba guinea
GCCCCGTATCAACGTCACCCCCCCCCGCTATGGGTCTGCCCCACAGATCCCCGCCCCACACCCCCCCAAATTCCCCCCAAAACCCCCCAAATTTCCCCCCAAAACCCCCCAAATTTCCCCCCAAAACCCCAAATTCCGCCCCGTTTTCGCCCCGTATCAACGTCACCCCCCCCGCTATGGGTCTGCCCCACAGATCCTGCCCCACACCTTCATATAGGCCGCCAGGTTGGGGTTGTAGTCATAGAGCGACGCGATGATGTTGAACTTGATCTTGACCTCCAGCGCGGCGCCCAGGTTGTGCTCGTGGGCCACGGCCACCAGCAGCTGCAGCAGCTCGATCTGCCCCGCGCTGGGGGGGCAGACCCATAGATTGACCCCACACGTCGTGCCCCACGTGCCCCTGACCCACATATCCCAGCCCCATCGATTTTGAGCGAAATTCCGGTGAAATTTGGGCTCAAAACGCCTGATTTGGGGCCTAAAAACCCACCAATTCCAGGCCCAAAATCACCCAACTTCAGGCCCAAAAACCACCCGATTTTACCACAAAATACACAATTTTACCCCAAAATGGGTCTCGTTTTGCTCCCCATAACCTGCCCCATATATCCCTGACCCACGTATCCCAGCCCCATCGATTTTGAGCGAAATTCCGGCGAAATTTGGGCTCAAAACGCCCAAGTTTGGGCCTAAAATTGATCCAATTCCAGGCCAGAAAGCCACTTGATTTAGGCGCCAAAACCACCCAGTTTTACCTCAAAATAGACAATTTTACCCCAAAACGGGTCTCGTTTTGCTCCCCATAACCTGCCCCATATATCCCTGACCCACATATCCCAGCCCCATCGATTTTGAGCGAAATTCTGGCGAAATTTGGGCTCAAAACACCTGAGTTTGGGCCTAAAATTGATCCAATTCCAGGCCAGAAAGCCACTTGATTTAGGCGCCAAAACCACCCAATTTTACCTCAAAATAGACAATTTTACCCCAAAACGGGTCTCGTTTTGCTCCCCATAACCTGCCCCATATATCCCTGACCCACATATCCCAGCCCCATTGATTTTGAGCGAAATTCCGGCGAAATTTGGGCTCAAAACGCCTGATTTGGGGCCTAAAAAGCCACCAATTCCAGGCCCAAAATCACCCAACTTCAGGCCCAAAAACCACCCGATTTTACCACAAAATACACAATTTTACCCCAAAATGGGTCTCATTTCGCTCCCCATAGCCTGCCCCATATATCCCTGACCCACATATCCCAGTCCCATCGATTTTGAGCGAAATTCCGGCGAAATTTGGGCTCAAAACGCCCGAGTTTGGGCCTAAAAACCCACCAATTCCAGGCCCAAAATCACCCAACTTCAGGCCGAAAAACCACCCGATTTTACCACAAAATAGACAACTTTACCCCAAAATGGGTCTCGTTTTGCTCCCCATAACCTGCCCCATATATCCCTGACCCACATATCCCAGCCCCATCGATTTTGAGCGAAATTCCAGCGAAATTTGGGCTCAAAACGCCCGAGTTTGGGCCTAAAATTGATCCAATTCCAGGCCAGAAAGCCACTCGATTTAGGCGCCAAAACCACCCAGTTTTACCTCAAAATAGACAATTTTACCCCAAAATGGGTCTCAATGGGTCTCGTTTTGCTCCCCATAGCCTGCCCCATATATCCCTGACCCACATATCCCAGCCCCATTGATTTTGAGCGAAATTCCGGCGAAATTTGGGCTCAAAACGCCCGAGTTTGGGCCTAAAATTGATCCAATTCCAGGCCAGAAAGCCACTCCATTTAGGCGCCAAAACCACCCAATTTTACCTCAAAATACACAATTTTACCCCAAAATGGGTCCCCTTTTTGCTCCCCACACGCTTCTGACCCACATATCCCAGCCCCATCGATTTTGAGCGAAATTCCGGCGAAATTTGGGCTCAAAACGCCTGATTTGGGGCCTAAAAACCCACCAATTCCAGGTCCAAAATCACCCAACTTCAGGCTCAAAAACCACCCGATTTTGCCACAAAATAGACAATTTTACCCCAAAATGGGTCTCGTTTTGCTCCCCATAGCCTGCCCCATATATCCCTGACCCACATATCCCAGCCCCATCGATTTTGAGCGAAATTCCGGCAAAATTTGGGCTCAAAACGCCCGAGTTTGGGCCTAAAATTGATCCAATTCCAGGCCAGAAAGCCACTCGATTTAGGCGCCAAAACCACCCAGTTTTACCTCAAAATAGACAATTTTACCCCAAAATGGGTCTCGTTTTGCTCCCCATAACCTGCCCCCATATATCCCTGACCCACATGTCCCAGCCCCATCGATTTTGAGCGAAATTCCGGCGAAATTTGGGCTCAAAACGCCCGAGTTTGGGCCTAAAATTGATCCAATTCCAGGCCAGAAAACCACTTGATTTAGGCGCCAAAACCACCCAATTTTACCCCCAAAATAAACAATTTTACCCCAAAAAGGGTCTAGTTTCGCTCCCCATAACCTGCCCCATATATCCCTGACCCACATATCCCAGCCCCATAGATTTTGAGCGAAATTCCGGCGAAATTTGGGCTCAAAACGCCCGAGTTTGGGCCTAAAATTCATCCAATTCCAGGCCCAAAATCACCCAACTTCAGGCCCAAAAACCACCCGATTTTACCACAAAATACACAATTTTACCCCAAAATGGGTCTCGTTTTGCTCCCCATAACCTGCCCCATATATCCCTGACCCACATATCCCAGCCCCATCGATTTTGAGCGAAATTCCGGCGAAATTCGGGACGCACAAGTTTGGGCCTAAAATTGATCCAATTCCAGGCCAGAAAGCCACTCGATTTAGGCGCCAAAACCACCCAATTTTACCTCAAAATAGACAATTTTACCCCAAAATGGGTCTAGTTTCGCTCCCCATAACCTGCCCCATATATCCCTGACCCACATATCCAGGCCCCATAGATTTTGAGCGAAATTCCAGCGAAATTTGGGCTCAAAACGCCCGAGTTTGGGCCTAAAATTGATCCAATTCCAGGCCAGAAAGCCACTTGGTTTAGGCGCCAAAACCACCCAGTTTTACCTCAAAATACACAATTTTACCCCAAAATGGGTCCCCTTTTTGCTCCCCACACGCTTCTGACCCACATATCCCAGACCCATAGATTTTGAGCGAAATTCCAGCGAAATTTGGGCTCAAAACGCCTGATTTGGGGCCTAAAAACCCACCAATTCCAGGCCCAAAATCACCCAACTTCAGGCCCAAAAACCACCCGATTTTACCACAAAATACACAATTTTACCCCAAAATGGGTCTCGTTTTGCTCCCCATAGCCTGCCCCATATATCCCTGACCCACATATCCAGGCCCCATCGATTTTGAGCGAAATTCCGGCGAAATTTGGGCTCAAAACGCCCGAGTTTGGGCCTAAAATTGATCCAATTCCAGGCCACAAAGCCACTGGATTTAGGCGCCAAAACCACCCAATTTTACCTCAAAATACACAATTTTACCCCAAAATGGGTCCCCTTTTTGCTCCCCACACGCTTCTGACCCACATATCCCAGCCCCATCGATTTTGAGCGAAATTCCGGCGAAATTTGGGCTCAAAACGCCTGATTTGGGGCCTAAAAAGCCACCAATTCCAGGCCCCAAATCACCCAACTTCAGGCCCAAAAACCACCCGATTTTACCACAAAATAGACAACTTTACCCCAAAATGGGTCTCGTTTTGCTCCCCATAACCTGCCCCATATATCCCTGACCCACATATCCCAGACCCATCGATTTTGAGCGAAATTCCGGCGAAATTTGGGCTCAAAACGCACGAGTTTGGGCCTAAAATTGATCCAATTCCAGGCCAGAAAGCCACTCCATTTAGGCGCCAAAACCACCCAGTTTTACCTCAAAATACACAATTTTACCCCAAAATGGGTCCCCTTTTTGCTCCCCACACGCTTCTGACCCACATATCCCAGCCCCATTGATTTTGAGCGAAATTCCACCGAAATTTGGGCTCAAAACGCCCGAGTTTGGGCCTAAAATTGATCCAATTCCAGGCCAGAAAGCCACTGGATTTAGGCGCCAAATCCACACAATTTTACCCTCAAAATACACAATTTTACCCCAAAATGGGTCTCGTTTTGCTCCCCATAACCTGCCCCATATATCCCTGACCCACATGTCCCAGCCCCATCGATTTTGAGCGAAATTCCGGCGAAATTTGGGCTCAAAACGCCTGATTTGGGGCCTAAAAAGCCACCAATTCCAGGCCCAAAATCACCCAACTTCAGGCCCAAAAAACACCCAATTTTACCTCAAAATAGACAATTTTACCTCAAAATGGGTCTCGTTTTGCTCCCCATAACCTGCCCCATATATCCCTGACCCACATATCCCAGCCCCATCGATTTTGAGCGAAATTCCGGCGAAATTTGGGCTCAAAACGCCTGATTTGGGGCCTAAAAACCCACCAATTCCAGGCCCAAAATCACCCAACTTCAGGCCCAAAAACCACCCAATTTTGCCACAAAATACACAATTTTACCCCAAAATGGGTCTCGTTTTGCTCCCCATAGCCTGCCCCATATATCCCTGACCCACATATCCCAGCCCCATCGATTTTGAGCGAAATTCCGGCGAAATTTGGGCTCAAAACACCCGAGTTTGGGCCTAAAATTGATCCAATTCCAGGCCAGAAAGCCACTCCATTTAGGCGCCAAAACTACCCAATTTTACCTCAAAATACACAATTTTACCCCAAAATGGGTCTCGTTTTGCTCCCCATAACCTGCCCCATATATCCCTGACCCACATATCCCAGCCCCATCGATTTTGAGCGAAATTCCGGCGAAATTTGGGCTCAAAACGCCCGAGTTTGGGCCTAAAATTCATCCAATTCCAGGCCAGAAAACCACTCGATTTAGGCGCCAAAACCACCCAATTTTACCCCCAAAATAGACAATTTTACCCCAAAATGGGTCTCGTTTTGCTCCCCATAACCTGCCCCATATATCCCTGACCCACATGTCCCAGCCCCATCGATTTTGAGCGAAATTCCGGCGAAATTTGGGCTCAAAACGCCTGATTTGGGGCCTAAAAACCCACCAATTCCAGGCCCCAAATCACCCAACTTCACGCCCAAAAACCACCCAATTTTGCCACAAAATACACAATTTTACCCCAAAATGGGTCTCGTTTCACCCCCCATAACCTGCCCCATATATCCCTGACCCACATATCCCAGCCCCATCGATTTTGAGCGAAATTCCGGCGAAATTTGGGCTCAAAACGCCTGATTTGGGGCCTAAAAACCCACCAATTCCAGGCCCCAAATCACCCAACTTCAGGCCCAAAAACCACCCAATTTTACCCCAAAATAGACAATTTTACCCCAAAATGGGTCTCGTTTTGCTCCCCATAGCCTGCCACATATATCCCTGACCCACATATCCCAGCCCCATAGATTTTGAGCGAAATTCTGGCGAAATTTGGGCTCAAAATGCCCGAGTTTGGGCCTAAAATTGATCCAATTCCAGGCCAGAAAGCCACTTGATTTAGGCGCCAAAACCACCCAGTTTTACCTCAAAATAGACAATTTTACCCCAAAATGGGTCTCGTTTTGCTCCCCATAACCTGCCCCATATATCCCTGACCCACATATCCCAGCCCCATAGATCCTGAGCGAAATTCTGCCGAAATTTGGGCTCAAAATGCCTGATTTGAGGCCTAAAAACCACCCGATTTCCCCCCATAAAAACCTCCAATTTCACCCCCAAAAACCCCCAAATTTCATCCCCAAATCCCCAAATTTCCCCCCAAAACCCCCAAATTCCCCCCCCCAAACCGCCCCCCATTTAACCCCCCCTAATATTCCCCCCCCCAACCCCCAATTTCACCCCAAATTCACCCCCCCGCCCCCCTTCCTGCCCCATAGAACTGACCCCGGGATCCTATCGGGCGCGTCAACTTGACCCAAATCTGACGCGTTTTGCCCCAAAATCGGGGCCGTTTTCACCCCCCGCGCCCCATAACTTGCCCCATAGGTCCTGCCCCATAGATCCTGCCCCACACCCACCGGTCCGTCCCCTTTTTGCCCCGGGCCTGCAGGATCTCGTTGAGTTTCTTGACGACGGCCGCGTGGTCGATCTCGGTGCCCTTGGCGAACATCTTGGGCTTCTCCTGCCCCATAGATGGTGAATTTCAACCATTTTCCTCATTAAATGGTGAAATTAACACTAAAAACCCCAAAATCGGGGGTTCTGGGGGGTGAAATTTTGAGGCCTAAAGGGGTTGGTTTGGGGACAAAATGGCGGCGCAAAAACTGGCCTCAAAATACAAAATGGTGGCACGAAAACGGCCTTAAAATACAAAATGGCGTCGCGAGGGGCATCAAAATCATTTTATGACTAAAAAAGGGGTTTTAAATTAATTATATGAGGAAAATGAGGCGAAAAAGCCCAAAATTTGGGGGTTCCGGGGGTCAAATTTTGAGGCCTAAAGGGGTTGGTTTGGGGGCAAAATGGTGGCGCAAAAACTGGCCTCAAAATACAAAATGGTGGCACGAAAACGGCCTTAAAATACAAAATGGCGGCACAAGGGGCATCAAAATCATTTTATGACTAAAAAAGGGGTTTTAAATTAATTATATGAGGAAAATGAGGCGAAAAAGCCCAAAATTGGGGGGGTTCTGGGGGTCAAATTTTGAGGCCTAAAGGGGTTGGTTTGGGGACAAAATGGCGGCGCAAAAACTGGCCTCAAAATACAAAATGGTGGCACGAAAACGGCCTTAAAATACAAAATGGCGGCACAAGGGGCATCAAAATCATTTTATGACTAAAAAAGGGGGGTTTAAATTAATTATATGAGGAAAATGAGGCGAAAAAGCCCAAAATTTGGGGGTTCTGGGGGTCAAATTTTGAGGCCTAAGGGGGTTGTTTTGGGGACAAAATGGTGGCGCCAAAATGGCCTCAAAATACAAAATGGCGGCATAAAAATCACCTTAAAATGTAAAATTATGACCCCAAGGGGCATTAAAATCATTTTATGACTAAAATAGAGGTTTTTAAGTTAATTTTGTGAGAAAATTTGGGGTGAAAAAGCCCCAAATTGGGGCTCCTGGAGGCGCCATTTTGAGGCCTAGAACCGGTTGATCTGGGAACAAAATGGCGGCAGCAAAATAGCCTCAAAACACAAAATGGCGGCACAAGAGGCATCAAAATCATTTTATGACTAAAAAAGGGGTTTTTGATTTAATTATGTGAGGAAAATGAGGCGAAAAAGCCCAAAAATGGGAGTTCTGGGGGTGAAATTTTGAGGCCTAAAGGGGTTGGTTTGGGGGCAAAATGGCGGCGCCAAAATGGCCTCAAAACACAAAATGGTGGCATAAAAATCACCTTAAAATGTAAAATTATGACCCCACGGGGCATTAAAATCATTTTATTACTAAAACAGAGGGTTTTAAGTTAATTTTGTGAGAAAATTTGGGGTGAAAAAGCCCAAAATTTGGGCTTCTGGAGGCGCCATTTTGAGGCCTAGAAGTGGTTCTTTTGGGGACAAAATGGCGGCGCCAAAATGGCCTCAAAACACAAAATGGCGTAGCAAGGGGCATCAAAATCATTTTATGACTAAAAAAGGGGTTTTTGATTTGATTTTGTGAGGGAAATGAGGTGAAAAAGCCCAAAATTGGGGGTTCTGGGGGTGAAGTTTTGAGGCCTAAAGGGGTTGGTTTGGGGGCAAAATGGCGGCACCAAAATGGCCTCAAAACACAAAATGGCGGCATAAAAATCACCTTAAAACGTAAAACTATGACCCCAAGGGGCATTAAAATCATTTTATTACTAAAACAGAGGGTTTTAAGTTAATTTTGTGAGGAAATTTGGGGTGAAAAAGCCCAAAATTGGGGCTCCTGGAGGTGATTTTGGTGAGAAGCCCCAAAAAGTGACAATTTTGAAGCCAAAAACCCCCAATTTCAGCCCCAAAAATCCCCAATTTCAACCCAGGAAACAATTTCACCTCAAAATCTCAATTTCAGCCCCAAAATCTTCAATTTCAGCCCCAAAATCCTCAGTTTCAACCCAAAAAGCGACAAATTTGAGGCCTAAAAGGCCCCAATTCGAGGCCTAAAGGCCCAAGTTAAGGCCTAAAAGGCCCAAATTAAGGCCTAAAAGGCCCAAATTTGGGCCGTAAAAAGTGACAAGTTTGAGGCAAAAAGCCTCAATTTGAGTCCCCAAAACACCCCATTTCACCCCAAAAAAGTTTCACCTCAAAACTACCGATTTCAGCCCAAAAAATCCCCCATTTCAGCCCCCAAAGCGACAAATTTGAGGCCTAAAAGGCCCCAATTTGAGGCCTAAAGGCCCAAGTTAAGGCCTAAAAGGCCCCAATTGGTGTAAAAACGGCGCCTCAGCGAGCCCCAATTTTGGGCTTTTTCACCCCAAATTTTCTCACAAAATTAACTTAAACCCCCTTTTTTAGTCATAAAATGATTTTGATGCCTCTCGCGCCGCCATTTTGTGTTTTGAGGCCATTTTGGCGCCGCCATTTTGTTCCCAGATCAACCGCTTCTAGGCCTCAAAATGGCGCCTCCAGGAACCCCAATTTGGGGCTTTTTCACCCCAAATTTTCTCACAAAATTAACTTAAAAACCTCTATTTCAGTCACAAAATGATTTTAATGCCCCTTGGGGTCATAGTTTTACGTTTTAAGGTGATTTTCATGCCACCATTTTGTATTTTGAGGCCATTTTGGCGCCACCATTTTGCCCCCAAACCAACCCCTTTAGGCCTCAAAACTTCACCCCCAGAACCCCCAATTTTGGGCTTTTTCGCCTCATTTCCCTCACAAAATCAAATCAAAAACCCCTTTTTTAGTCATAAAATGATTTTGATGCCTCTCGCGACGCCATTTTGTGTTTTGAGGCCATTTTGCCGCCGCCATTTTGTTCCCAGATCAACCACTTCTAGGCCTCAAAATGGCGCCTCCCGAAGCCCAAATTTTGGGCTTTTTCACCCCAAATTTCCTCATAAAATCAAATCCAAACCCCTTTTTTCAGTCATAAAATGATTTTAATGCTCCTTGGGGTCATAATTTTATAATTTAAGGTGATTTTTATGCCGCCATTTTGTATTTCGACGCCATTTTGCCGCTGCCATTTTGTCCCCAACCCAACCGCTTCAGGCCTCAAAATGGCGGCTCCAAACCCCCCCGAACCCCCCGAATTCCACCCCATGCCCCCCGCTATGGGTCCGGGCCCCATAGATCGTGCCCCCCCGACCCACCTTGGCCACGGGGACGCCGCCCTTGACCTTCTCCCATTCTCCTTCCTCTTCCTCCTCCTCCTCGGGCCGCCGGCTGCGCCGATCCAGCTTCTTCCGGGCCTTCTCCTCCTTCTTCCGCTCGCCCCCCCCGCTTGTCGTCGTCCCTGGGGGGGCGACCCACACTTAGGGGGCGGCCCAGACCCATAGATGACCCATAGACCCCATAGATAAGCCATAAACCCCATAGAAAACACATAGGCCCCATAGGTCCCATCTTCTCCCCACGGCCATTTTTTGCCCCTTTTATCCCAATTATTCCCATTTCTATGGGTCAAACAGACACTTGGGGGTCAGCCCCACATCTATGGGGCAGCCCAGACCCATAGATCCCATAGGGAACCCATAAACCCCATAGAAAAGCCATAGGCCCCATAGAGAACCCATAGGCCCCATCTTCTCCCCATGGTCGTTTTGGCCCTTTTATCCCAATTATTCCCATTTCTATGGGTCAAACGGACACTTGGGGGTCAGCCCCACATCTATGGGGCAGCCCAGACCCATAGATGACCCATAGACCCCATAGATAACCCATAAACCCCATAGAGAAGCCATAGGCCCCATCTTCTCCCCATGGTCGTTTTGGCCCTTTTATCCCAATTATTCCCATTTCTATGGGTCAAACAGACACTTGGGGGTCAGCCCCACATCTATGGGGCAGCCCAGACCCATAGACCCCATAGGGAACCCATAGACCCCATAGAAAAGCCATAGGCCCCACAGAAAACCCATAGGCCCCATAGGTCCCATCTTCTCCCCATGCCCATTTTGGGCCTTTTTGACCCATTTTCTCTTGGTTTTATGGGTCAAACGGACACTTGGGGGTCAGCCCCACATCTATGGGGCAGCCCAGACCCATAGACCCCATAGGGAACCCATAAACCCCATAGAAAAGCCACAGGCCCCATAGAGAACCCATAGGCCCCATCTTCTCCCCATGGTCGTTTTGGCCTTTTATCCCAATTATTCCCATTTCTATGGGTCAAACGGACACTTGGGGGTCAGCCCCACATCTATGGGGCAGCCCAGACCCATAGACGCCATAAACCCCATAGAAAACCCATAGAAACCTTCCCCCCCCAACCCCTTTCTAGGCCATTTCTCCTCCATTTTTCACCATTTTCCCCCCGTTTTCCCCCATTTTTCCGGCTCAGCCCCACACTTGGGGGTCAGCCCCACACTTATGGGTCCCCCCCCCGGCCCCACACGTGTGGGTCACCGTTACTTTTTGAGGAATTTCGAGGCCAACGAGGTGAATTTCCCGTCGTCTTCATCCGACTCCGAATCCGACTCCGAGTCCGAGTCGCCCCAATCTTCATCATCTTCATCGTCCTCGTCCTCGTCCTGGGGGTCAGACCCATAAGTGACCCCCCCGGACCCATATGGGACCCCCAGACCCATAAATAACCCCCCCAGACCCATAGATTCTGCCCCATAGCGACACAAAGGCCTTGGGCCTACACATCATCATCATCACCACCTTATAGGAATTGATGGTTTTGACCCATAAGTGACGCCCCCAGACCCATAAGTGACCCCCAGACCCATAACCAGCCCCCCCAGACCCATAACTACCCCCCCAGACCCATAGATCCTGCCCCATAGCAACATAAAGGCCTCGGGCCTACAGATCTACATTGTCATTCTATAGGAATATGGGGTTTTGACCCCTAAGTGACCAACCAGACCCATAAGTGACCAACCAGACCCATAAGTGAACCCCCCTGGACCCATATGGGACCCCCTGACCCATAAATACCCCCCCAGACCCATAGATCCTGCCCCATAGCGACACCAAGGCCTTGGGCCTACACATCGTCACCATCACCACCTTATAGGAATTGATGGTTTTGACCCATAAGTGACACCCCCCAGACCCATAAGTGACCCCCAGACCCATAACCAGCCCCCCCAGACTCATAACTACCCCCCCAGACCCATAGATCCTGCCCCATAGCGACATAGAGACCCTAGGCCTACTAGTTGTCATCATGGTCCCCTTATAGATATATGGGGTTTTGACCCATAAATGATGCCCCCAGACCCATAAGTGACCAACCAGACCCATAAGTGAACCCCCCCGGACCCATAAGTGAACCCCTGACCCATAAATACCCCCCCAGACCCATAGATTCTGCCCCATAGCGACATAGAGACCCTGGGCCTACTGGTTGTCATCATGGTCGCCTTATAGATATATGGGTTTTTGACCCATAAGTGACGCCCCCAGACCCATAAGTGACCAATCAGACCCATAAGTGTCCCCCTGACCCATAACTACCCCCCCCCGGACCCATAGATCCTGCCCCATAGCAACACAAAGGCCTTGGGCCTACACATCATCATCGTCACCAATTTCAGGCCCAACACCCCCAATTTCACCCCCAAAAACCCCAATTTTTCCCCCAAACTGGGTCTCTTTTTGCTCCCCATAACCTGCCCCACACATCCCAGCCCCACACATCCCAGCCCCATAGATCCTGAGCGAAAATCTGGTGAAATTTAGGCCCAAAACGCCCGATTTTGGGCCCAAAAAACCTCCGATTTCAGGCCCAAAAACCACCCGATTTTAGGCCCTAAAAACCTCAAATTTCACCCCCAAAAAACCCAATTTTGCCCAAAAACACCCCAAATTTTACCCCTCAAACCACCCCATTTAACCCCCTAAAACATTTCACCCCAAAACCCCCCATTTCACCCCAAATTTCACCCCTCGCCCCCCATAGAACCGACCCCGGGATCCTATCGGGTGCGTCAAATTGCCCCAAATCTGATGCGTTTTGCCCCAAAATCGGGGCCGTTTTCACCCCCCGCGCCCCATAACCTGCCCCATAGATCCCGCCCCATAGATCCCGCCCCATAAGTACCTGGGGGGGTCGTTGGCCCCTCCCCCGCTCCTCCTTCTTCTTCAAAAAGGCCGAGACATCGTCGTCCCCCTCCCCCCCCGACAGCGAGGAGCCTGAAACGGGGCAAAAAGCGGCGATTTTGGGTAAAAAAGGGTCGATTTTACCTCAAAAAACGACCGTTTTACCTCAAAAATACCGAATTTTGACCCCAAAATCCACCATTTTGCCCCCAAAATGCCCGATTTCACCCTAAATTTCTGATGCATAAGGAGATGAGGGAGCGATGTGGTTTCCCGCCAAAACGACGCGGTTTCCCGCCAAAAAGACGCCGTTTCCCGCCAAAATGACGCGTTTCCCGCCAAAATATGAAATTTTACCTCAAAACCCCCAATTTTACCTCAAAAAAACCCCGAATTTACTTCAAAAACCCCAAATTTACCTCAAACCCCCCAAATTTACCTCAAAATCCCCAAATTTTACCTCAAAATCCCCAATTTTACCACAAAAAAAATCACAATGTTGCATTAAAAATAGCAATTTTACCTCAAAAAAACCCCAGAATTTACTTCAAAACCCCCAAATTTACCTCAAAACCCCCAAATTTTACCTCAAAATCCCCAATTTTACCTCAAAACCCCCAATTTTACCTCAAAAAAACCACAATTTTGTATTAAAAATAGCAATTTTACCTCAAAAAAACCCCAAATTTACTTCAAAACCCCCAAATTTACCTCAAAACCCCCAAATTTTACCTGAAAATCCCCAATTTTACCTCAAAATCCACAATTTTATCTCAAAACCCCCAATTTTACCTCAAAAAAAACCCCAAATTTACTTCAAAAACGCCAAATTTACCTCAAAACCCCCAAATTTTACCTCAAAATCCCCAATTTTACCTCAAACCCCCCAATTTTACCTCAAATAAATCACAATTTTGTATTAAAAATAGCAATTTTACCTCAAAAAAGACAATTTTACCCCCCCAAAAAGTGAATTTGGGGCAGAAAATGTTGAATTTTAGCTCAAAAAAGCCAAATTTACCTCAAAACCCCCAAATTTCCCCCAAAAAAAACTCAAGTTTCCCTCAAAAAAACCCAAGTTTCCCTCAAAAAGAACCCAAAATTTCCCTCAAAAACCCCAAATTTCCCTCAAAAATCCCCAATTTACCCCAAAAATCTCAATTTCAAGCCCCAAAATCTCCAATTTTACCTCAAAAAACTCAAATTTCCCCCCAAATTAAAACAATTTCAGGTCAAAAACGTCAAATTTCAACCTCAAATCCATTTTTACCCCAAAAAAGCCGATTTTATCGCCCAAAAACTAAATTTCCCTCCAAAATTTGGGATTTTGCTCCAAAACCCAAATTTCCCCCCCAAAAAAATTGAATTTTCAACTGAAAAACACAATTTCCCCCAAAAAACTTTAAGTTTTCACCCAAAGAAACTTGAATTTTGCCCCAAAATTGTGAATTTTGTACCAAAAACCCCAAATATCCCTGAAAAAATTTGTATTTCCCCGCAAAAAATTGTATTTTGCCCCAAAACAAGCAAATTTCCCCCAAAATATTGGATTTTGCACCAAAATCTCAAATTTTTCCCCAAAATTTTGAAACTTACCTCAAAATTTTGAATTTTGCCCAAAACACCAAATTTCCCCCCAAAATTTTGAGTTTTGACCCCCCAAAAAAAACAAATTTCCCCTGAGAAATTGTGAATTTTGCCTCAAAACCCAAAATTTCTCCCCCAAAAGTTTGAGTTTTGCCCAAAAATGTAAATTTTGCCCCAAAACCCCAAATTCCCCCCCCCAAAATTTTAAATTTTGCCCAAAATGGTGAATTTTGCCCCAACACCAAAATTTCTCCCCAAAATTGTGAATTTTGCCCCAAATCCCGATTTCTCTCCAAAAACTTTGAATTTCCCCCAAAATTTTGAATTTTTCCCAAAAATTTTTGAATTTCCCCAAAATTTTGAATTTTGCCCCAAAATTTTGAATTTTTCCCCAAAATTTTTGAATTTCCCCCAAAATTTTGAATTTTTTCCCCAAAATTTTTGAATTTTACCCAAAAATTTGTATTTCCCCCCAAAATTTTGAATTTTTCCCAAAAATTTTTGAATTTTGCTCCAAACTTTTGAATTTCCAAAAAAAATTGGAATTTTTCCCCCAAATTTCTGAATTTTTCCCCCAAATTTTTGAATTTCACCCCAAAACTTTGAATTTCCCCAAAAATTTTGAATTTTGCCCCAAAATTTTTGAATTTCCCCCCAAAAATTTTGAATTTTGCCCCAAAATTTTTGAATTTCCCCCCAAAATTTTTGAATTTTCCCCCAAAATTTTTGAATTTCGCCCCAAAATTATGAATTTTGCCCCAAAAAGCCCAAATTTGACCCCAAAAAGCCCAAATTTGACCCCAAACTGCCGTTTCCTCCCATTCTATGGGTCGCCCCCCCCCCATCTATGGGGCTGCCCCATAGATCTGCCCCATAGCCTCACCCTCCGAGTCGCGGCTCTTTTTGTCCTCGTCGTCGTCCGACAGCTCCGGGTTCTGCGGATGGAACGTGTGGGGCAGCCCCATAGATCTGCCCCATAGATCTGCCCCATAGATCTGCCCCATAGATCTGCCCCACAAGTAGCCCCCGAAACACCCAAAAACCCCCAATTTCACCCCAAATTGCCCCAAATTTGAGCCCAAAATGGCTCCTCTTCCCATTCTATGGGGTGTGAACCCCCCGCTATGGGGCTGCCCCATAGATCCTGCCCCACAAGTGCCTCTAAATAGGCCTCAATTTGACCCCTAAACATCACTTTTGACCCCAAAATGCCCAATTTCACCCCAAAATGACTCCCCTATTCACTCTATGGGGTGTGAACCTCCCGCTATGGGGCTGCCCCATAGATCCTGCCCCATAAGTGACTTTAAATAGGCCTCAATTCGACCCCTAAAACACCACTTTTGACCCCAAAAATGCCCAATTTCACCCCAAAATGACTCCCCTATTCACTCTATGGGGTGTGGACCCCCTGCTATGGGGCTGCCCCATAGATCCTGCCCCATAAGTGACTTTAAATAGGCCCAAATTTGTCCCCGAAAGCCCCAATTTCCCCCCAAAAACTCGTCATTTCTGCCCCCAAAACCCCCCGATTTCGCCCCAAAACGCCCCCCGAGGCCGCTATGGGGCTGCCCCATAGATCCTGCCCCACAAGTGCCTCTAAATAGGCCTCAATTCGACCCCTAAAACATCACTTTTGACCCCAAAAATGCCCAATTTCACCCCAAAATGACTCCTCCATTCACTCTATGGGGTGTGAACCCCCCGCTATGGGGCTGCCCCATAGATCCTGCCCCATAAGTGACGTTAAATAGGCCTCAATTCGACCCCAAAACCACCTGATTTGACCCCAAAAATGCCCAATTTCACCCCAAAATGGCTCCTCCATTCACTCTATGGGGTGTGAACCCCCCGCTATGGGGCTGCCCCATAGATCCCGCCCCACAAGTGCCTCTAAATAGGCCCAAATTTGTCCCCGAAAGCCCCAATTTCCCCCCAAAAACTCGTCATTTCTTCCCCCAAAACCCCCCGATTTTCCCCCAAAACGCCCCCGAGGCCGCTATGGGGCTGCCCCATAGATCCTGCCCCATAAGTGACGTTAAATAGGCCCAAATTTGACCCCAAAACCACCTGATTTGACCCCAAAAATGCCCAATTTCACCCCAAAATGGCTCCTCCATTCACTCTATGGGGTGTGAACCCCCCACTATGGGGCTGCCCCATAGATCCTGCCCCACAAGTGCCTCTAAATAGGCCTCAATTTGACCCCAAAACACCCATTTTGACCCCAAAAATGCCCAATTTCACCCCAAAATGACTCCCCTATTCACTCTATGGGGTGTGAACCCCCCGCTATGGGGCTGCCCCATAGATCCTGCCCCACAAGTGCCTCTAAATAGGCCTCAATTTGACCCCTAAACATCACTTTTGACCCCAAAAATGCCCAATTTCACCCCAAAATGGCTCCTCCATTCACTCTATGGGGTGTGAACCCCCCGCTATGGGGCTGCCCCATAGATCCTGCCCCACAAGTGCCTCTAAATAGGCCCAAATTTGCCCCCGAACGCCCCAATTTCCCCCCAAAAACTCGTCATTTCTGCCCCCAAAACCCCCCGATTTCCCCCCAAAACGCCCCCGAGGCCGCTATGGGGCTGCCCCATAGATCCTGCCCCACACGTACCAGCCGATAGGCCGCGATGGCGCCCTCGAAGTCGCGGTTGTACTTGCGGATCTTCTGGCGGAGGCTCCCGAGGGCCTTGGCGTGGTTCTTGTGCATCCGCTTCTTGCCCTCCTTGTCCTCCCAAAGCTGTGGGGCAGCCCCATAGATTGACCCACACATCGGGCCCGACCCATAGGGACGCAGAGCGGCCCAAAAAACCCCCATTTCCGGCCCTAAAAACCCCCTTTTTGGGCCCAAAATGCGACAGGTTTGAGGCCTAAAGGCCCAATTTGAGGCCTAAAAGCTCCAATTTGAGACCTAAAAGGATCAAGTTGAGGCCTAAAAGGCCCAAATTTGGGCCCCAAAATGTGAGAAACTTGAGGCAAAAAGCCCCAATTTGAGTCCCCAAAACACCCGATTTCACCCCAAAAAAGTTTCACCTCAGAAGCACCAATTTTAGCCCAAAAAACCCCAATTTTAACCCAAAAAGTGATGAAATTGAGGCCTAAAGGCCCAATTTGAGGCCTAAAAGGATCAAGTTGAGGCCTAAAAGGCCCAAATTTGG
The DNA here is from genome assembly GCA_032206185.1 of Columba guinea. NCBI lineage: Eukaryota > Metazoa > Chordata > Aves > Columbiformes > Columbidae > Columba > Columba guinea. Next base: position 16,922 of record JAVLUU010000934.1, read on the forward strand.
GCCCCAAAATGTGAGAAACTTGAGGCAAAAAGCCCCAATTTGAGTCCCCAAAACACCTGATTTCACCCCAAAAAAGTTTCACCTCAGAACCACCAATTTCAGCCCAAAAAACCCCAATTTTAACCCAAAAAGTGATGAAATTGAGGCCTAAAGGCCCAATTTGAGGCCTAAAAGGATCAAGTTGAGGCCTAAAAGGCCCAAATTTGGGCCCCAAAATGTGAGAAACTTGAGGCAAAAAGCCCCAATTTGAGTCCCCAAAACACCTGATTTCACCCCAAAAAAGTTTCACCTCAGAACCACCAATTTCAGCCCAAAAAAAACCCGATTTTAACCCAAAAAATGACAAATTTTAGGCCTAAAAGACCCAAATTGGGGCCTAAAAGGATCAAGTTGAGGCCTAAAAGGCCCAAATTTGGCCCCAAAATGTGGGAAATTTGAGGCAAAAAGCCCCAATTTGAGCCCCCAAAACATCCGATTTCACCCCAAAAAAGTTTCACCTCAAAACCACCAATTTCAGCCCCAAAAAGTCGTAATTTTAAGCCAAAAAGCGACAAAATTGAGGCCTATTTGAGGCCTAAAAGCTCCAATTTGAGGCCTAAAAGGCCCAAATTTGAGCTCTAAAAAGCGACAAATTTGAGGCAAAAAGCCCCAATTTGAGTCTCAAAAACACCCGATTTCACCCCAAAAAAGTTTCATCTCAAAACTGACAATTACAGACCCAAAAAGTCGTAATTTTAGCCCAAAAAGCGACGAATTTGAGGCCTAAAGGCCAACTCGAAGTCTAAAAGGATCAAGTTGAGGCCTAAAACGCCCAAATTTGGCCCCAAAATGTGGGAAAATTTGAGGCAAAAAAGCCCCAATTTGAGTCCCCCAAAACACCCGATTTCACCCCAAAAAAGTTTCACCTCAAAACTGACAATTTCAGCCCAAAAAAACCCCAATTTTAACCCAAAAAGTGATGAAATTGAGGCCTAAAGGCCCAATTTGAGGCCTAAAAGGATCAAGTTGAGGCCTAAAAGGCCCAAATTTGGGCCCCCAAAATGTGGGAAATTTGAGGCAAAAAGCCCCAATTTGAGTCCCCAAAACACCCCGATTTCACCCCAAAAAAGTTTCACCTCAAAACCACCAATTTCAGCCCAAAAAACCCCCATTTTAACCCAAAAAAGTGACAAATTTGAGGCCTAAAAGACCCAAATTGGGGCCTAAAAGGATCAAGTTGAAGCCTAAAAGGCCCAAATTTGGCCCCAAAATGTGACAAATTTGAGGCAAAAAACCCCAATTTGAGTCCCCAAAACACCCAATTTCACCCCAAAAAAGTTTCACCTCAAAACCGACACTTTCAGCCCAAAAAACCCCAATTTTAACCAAAAAAAGTGATGAAAATTGAGGCCTAAAAGCTCCAATTTGAGGCCTAAAGGCCAAAGTTGAGGCCTAAAAGGGTCAATTTGAGGCCTAAAAGGCCTCAAATTTGGCCCCAAAATGTGGGAAATTTGAGGCAAAAAGCCCCAATTTGGGTCCCCAAAACACCCCATTTCACCCCAAAAAAGTTTCACCTCAAAACCACCAATTTCAGCCCAAAAAAACCCCAATTTTAACCAAAAAGTGATGAAATTGAGGCCTAAAAGCTCCAATTTGAGGCCTAAAGGCCAAAGTTGAGGCCTAAAAGGATCAACTTGAGGCCTAAAAGGCCCAAATTTGGGCCCCAAAATGTGAGAAACTTGAGGCAAAAAGCCCCAATTTGAGTCCCCAAAACACCTGATTTCACCCCAAAAAAGTTCCACCTCAGAACCACCAATTTCAGCCCAAAAAACCCCCATTTTAACCCAAAAAGTGACGAATTTGAGGCCTAAAGGCCCAACTCGAAGCCTAAAAGGGTCAATTTGAGGCCTAAAAGGCCCAAATTTGGCCCCAAAATGTGGGAAATTTGAGGCAAAAAGCCCCAATTTGAGTCCCCCAAAACACCCCATTTCACCCCAAAAAAGTTTCACCTCAAAACCACCAATTTCAGCCCAAAAAAAACCCAATTTTAAGCCAAAAAGGAACAAGTTTGAGGCCTAAAGGCCCAAGTTGAGGCCTAAAAGGGTCAATTTGAGGCAAAAAAGCCCCAATTTGAGTCCCCAAAACACCCCGATTTCACCCCAAAAAAGTTTCACCTCAAAACTGACAATTACAGACCCAAAAATCCCCAATTTCAGCCCAAATTTGAGGCCCCCAGCTCTGCCCCATAGACGCTGTTTGTGGTGTCGCTTTCCCGCCAAAACTGACCCAAATCTGCCCCATTTTAGGCCCAAATTCCACCCCCATTTTTTGTCCCATTTTAGGCCCAAATTTCATCTCATTTCCTGCCCCATTTTCCCCACATTTAGCCCCAAATTTCACACCATATCCTGCCCCATTTTTGGGCATTTTAGGCCCAAATTTCCCCCCATTTTCTGCCCCATTTTAGGCCCAAATTTCACCCCATTTCCCCCACTTTAGGCCCCAAATTTCCCATTTTCTGCCCCATTTCCACCATTTTAGGCCCAAATTTCTCCCCATTTTTCCGCCCCATTTTTTCCCCATTTTCTGCCCCATTTTAGGCCCAAATTTCACCCCATTTCCCCCACTTTTGACCCCAAATTTCCCATTTTCTGCCCCATTTCCACCATTTTAGGCCCCAAATTTCACCGCATTTCCTGCCCCGTTTTCCCCACTTTCGGCCCCAAATTTCCCCCCATTTTCTGCCCCATTTTAGGCCCAAATTTCACCCCATTTTCCCCACTTTTGGCCCCAAATTTCACCCCATTTTTCCACCATTTTAGGCCCAAATTTCACCCCATTTTGAGCTCAATTTCCCCCCATTTTCTGCCCCATTTTAGGCCCAAATTTCTCCCCATTTTCCGCCCCATTTTCCCCACTTTTGACCCCAAATTTCCCCCCATTTTCTGCCCCATTTCCACCATTTTAGGCCCAAATTTCAACCCATTTTCTGCCCCATTTCCACCAATTTAGGCCCCAAATTTCTCCCCCATTTTCCGCCCCATTTTTCCCCATTTTCTGCCCCATTTTAGACCCAAATTTCCCCCCATTTTCCCCCATTTTAGGCCCAAATTTCCCATTTTTCTGCCCCATTTCCCCCCATTTTAGGCCCAAATTTCCCCCCATTTTCTGCCCCATTTCCCCCATTTTAGGCCCAAATTTCCCCCCATTTTCTGCCCCCATTTCCCCCATTTTAGGCCCCATTTTCTCCCCCACATTTCACCCCATTTTCACCCCCATTTTCACCCAATTTTCCCCCCACACTCTGCCCCACACCCTGACCCCCATGTCCCCCCACGTTCTGCCCCATTTTGCCCCATTTTCTGCCCCATTTTCCCCATTTTCGGCCCAAATGTCAACACATTTTCTGCCCCATTTCTGCCACTTTAGGCCCAAATTTTCCTCCGTTTTCTGCCCCAAATTTCCTCATTTTAGGCCCAAATTTCACTCAGTTTTCTGCCCCATTTCCTCGATTTTCCACCCAAATTTTCCACCGCACGTCCTGCCCCATTTTCTGCCCCATTTTCTCTACTTTAGGCCCAAATTTCCCCCCATTTCTTCCCCTTTAGGCCCCATTTTCTGGCCCATTTTCTGCTCTATTTCCCCCATTTTAGGCCCAAATTTCACCTCATTTTCTGACCCGTTTTCCCCATTTTCGGCCCCCAAATTTCACCCCATTTTCTGCCCCAAATTTCCTCATTTTAGGCCCAAATTTTCCCCCATTTTCTGCCCCATTTTAGGCCCAAATTTCCCCCCATTTTCCCCCATTTTAGGCCCAAATTTCCCCATTTCCTGCCCCATTTTGCCCCATTTTAGGCCCAAATTTCTCCCCATTTTCCGCCCCATTTTCCCCCATTTTAGGCCCAAATTTCACCCCATTTTCTGCCTCATTTTCCCACATTTTCTGCCCCATATTTTACCCCCATTTTCCCCCATTTTAGGCCCAAATTTCTCCCCATTTTCCACCCCATTTTTCCCCATTTTAGGCCCAAATTTCTCCCCCATTTTCCACCCCATTTTAGGCCCAAATTTCACCCCATTTTCCCCCACTTTTGGCCCCAAATTTCAGCCCATTTTCTGCCCCATTTCCACCATTTTAGGCTCCAAATTTCACCCCATTTTGAGCTCCATTTCCCCCCATTTTCTGCCCCCATTTTAGGCCCAAATTTCACCCCCATTTTCCCCACTTTTGACCCCCAAATTTCTCCCCATTTTCCACCCCATTTTCCCCACTTCTGACCCCAAATTTCACCCCATTTTCTCCCCGCATTTCCCTCATTTTAGGCCCAAATTTTACCCCATTTTCTGCCCCATTTCCACCATTTTAGGCCCCAAATTTCACCCCATTTTGAGCTCAATTTCCCCCCCATTTTCTGCCCCATTTTAGGCCCAAATTTCACCCCATTTTCCCCACTTTTGGCCCCAAATTTCACCCCATTTTCTGCCCCATTTTCCCCACTTTTGAAACCAAATTTCCCCCATTTTCTGCCCCATTTCCACCATTTTAGGCGCAAATTTCCCATCTTTTGCCCCATTTTCCCATTTTAGGCCCAAATATCGCCCCATTTTGACCTCAATTTTCCCCATTTTAGGCCCAAATTTCCTGCCATTTCCTGCCCCATTTCCACCATTTTAGGCCCCAAATTTTCCCCCATTTCCTGCCCCATTTTCTGCCCCATTTCCACCATTTTAGGCCCCAAATTTCACCCCATTTTGAGCTCAATTTTCCCCATTTTAGGCCCAAATTTCACCACATTTTCTGCCCCATTTTTCCACATTTTCTGCCCCACATTTGGCCCCATTTTTCCCCATTTTAGGCCCAGATTTCACCCCATTTTCCCCACTTTTGACCCCAAATTTCCCATTTTCTGCCCCATTTCCACCATTTTTAGGCCCAAATTTCTCCCCATTTTCCGCCCCATTTTTCCCCCATTTTCTGCCCCATTTTAGGCCCAAATTTCACCCCATTTCAACCCATTTTCTGCCCCATTTTCACTATTTTTAGCACCAAATTCCATCTCATTTCCTGCCCCATTTTCCCCCATTTTCTGCCCCATTTTAGGCCCAAATTTCACCCCATTTCCTGCCCCATTTTCGCCATTTTAGGCCCAAATTTCATCCCATTTTCCCCCATTTTAGGCCCAAATTTCCCCCCATTTTCTGCCCCATTTCCACCATTTTAGGCCCAAATTTCCCCCCATTTTCTGCCCCATTTCCACCAATTTAGGCCCCAAATTTCTCTCCATTTTCCGCCCCATTTTTCCCCATTTTCTGCCCCATTTTAGGCCCAAATTTCCCCCATTTTCTGCCTCATTTTCCCCCATTTTCTGCCCCATTTTAGGCCCAAATTTCTCCCCATTTTCCCCCATTTTAGGCCCAAATTTCTCCCCATTTTCCGCCCCATTTTTCCCCATTTTCTGCCCCATTTTAGGCCCAAATTTCACCCCATTTTCCCCACTTTTGGCCCCAAATTTCCCATTTTCCCCATTTTAGGCCCATATTTCTCCCCATTTTCCGCACCATTTTCCCCCATTTTCTGCCCCATTTTAGGCCGAAATTTTACCCCCATTTTCTGCCCCATTTCCACCATTTTAGGCCCCAAATTTCACCCCATTTTGAGCTCAATTCCCCCCCATTTTCCCCCATTTTAGGCCCAAATTTCTCCCCATTTTCCGCCCCCATTTTCCCCACTTTTGGCCCCAAATTTCCCCCCATTTTCTGCCCCATTTTAAGCCCAAATTTCACCCCATTTTCCCCACTTTTGACCCCAAATTTCCCATTTTCTGCCCCATCTTTTGCCCCATTTTCCCCCATTTCAGGCCCAAATTTTACCCCCATTTTCTGCCCCATTTCCACCATTTTAGGCCCCAAATTTCACCCCATTTTGAGTTCAATTTTCCCCATTTTAGGCCCAAATTTCCCCCCATTTTCTGCCCCATTCTAGGCCCAAATTTCTCCCCATTTTCCCCCATTTTAGGCCCAAATTTCTCCCCATTTCCACCCCATTTCACACCCATTTTCTGCCCCATTTTAGGCCCAAATTTCTCCCCATTTTCCGCCCCATTTTTCCCCATTTTCTGCCCCATTTTAGGCCCAAATTTCCCCCCATTTTCTTCCTCATTTTCCCCCATTTTCTGCCCCATTTTAGGCCCATATT
>JAVLUU010000935.1:0-2500 GCA_032206185.1 Columba guinea
TTTCTGTCTTTCTTTATTTTTTCTTCTTTCTTTCTTTCTTTTATCTTTCTTCTTTTTTTCTTTCTTTCTGTCTTTCTTTCTTCTGTCTTTCTTTCTCTCTTTCTTTCTGTCTTTCTTTTTTCTTTCTTTCTGTCTTTCTTTCTTTCTTTTTTCTTTTTCTTTCTTTCTTTCTTTCTTTTTTCTTTCCGTCTTTCTTTCTTTCTTTTTTCTTTTGTCTTTCTTTCTTTCTTTCTTTCTCTTCTTTTCTTTCTTTCTTTCTTTCTTCTTTCTTTCTTTCTTTCTTTCTTTCTTTCTTATCCTTTCTTTCTTTCTTTCTGCTTTTTTCTTTCATCTTTCTTTCTTTCTTTCTTTCTTTTTTTCTTCCTTTCTTTTTCATTCTTTCTTTCTTTTTTCTTTCTTTTTTCTTTCTTTTTTCTTTCTTTCTTTCTTTCTTTATTCTTTTCTTTTTCTTTCTTTCCCTTTCTTTCTCTTTTTCCTTCTTTTTTCTTCCTTTCTTTCTTTCTTTCTTTTTCTCTTCCTTTCTGTCTTTATTTCTGTCTTTCTTTATTTTTTCTTCTTTCTTTCTTTCTTTTATCTTTCTTTTTTTTTCTTTCTTTCTTTCTTTTTTCTTTCTTTCTTTCTTACTTTCCTTCTTTTCCTTTCTTTCTTTCTTTCTGTCTTTCTTTCTGTCTTTCTTTATTCCTTTCTATCTTTCTTTCTTTCTTTTTCTTTCTTTTTTCTTTCTTTTTTTTCTTTCTTTCTTTCTTCTTTCTTTCTTTCTTTCTTTGTTTTTCTTTTTTCTTTCTTTCTGTCTTTCTTTCTTTCTTTTTTCTTTCTTTATTTCCTCTTTCTTTCTTTCATTCTTTCTTTTACTCTCTTCTTCTTTTTTTCTTTCTTTCTGTCTTTCTTTCTTTCTTTCTTTTCCTTTCTTTTCTTATTTCCTCTTTCTTTCTTTCTTTCTTTCTTTCTTTCTTTCTTTCTTTCGTCTTTCTTTCTTTCTTTCTTTTACTTTCTTCTTCTTTTTTTCTTTCTTTCTCTATTTCTTTCTTTCTTTTCCTTCCTTTCTTCTTTCTTTCTTTTTTCTTTCTTTCTTTCTTTCTTTTCCTTTCTTTCTATTTTTCCTTCCTTTTTTCTTTTTTCTTTCTTTCTTTCTTTCTTTTTCTTTCTTTCTTTCTGTCTTTCTTTCTATCTTTCTTTCTTTCTTTCTTTCTTTATTCTTTCTTTCTTTCTTCTTTTTTTCTTTATTTATTTATTTATTTATTTATTTATTTATTTCAGTCTTTCTTTCTTTCTTCTTTCTTTCTTTTTTCTTTCTTTCTTTCTTTCTTCTTTCTTTTTTCCTTCTTTCTTTTTTCTTTCTTTCTTCCTTTCTTTCTTTCTTTCTTTTTTCTTTCTTTCTTTCTTCTTTCTTTTTTCTTTCTTTCTTCTTTCTTTTTTCTTTCTTTCTTTCTTCCTTTTTCTTTCTTTCTTATTTCATTCTTTTTTCTTTCTTTCTTTTTTCTTTCTTCATTTCTCTCTTTCTTTCTGTCTTTCTTTCTTTCTTTCATTTTTCTTTCTTTCTTTCTTACTTTCCTTCTTTTCCTTTCTTTCTTTCTTTCTGTCTTTCTTTCTGTCTTTCTTTCTTTCTTTCTTTCTTTCTTTCTTTTTTTCTTTCTTTATTTCTTTCTCTTTTCTTTCTTTCTTACTTACTTTCTTTCTTTCTTTTCCTTCCTTTCTTTCTTTCTGTCTTTCTTTCTGTCTTTCTTTTTTTCTTTTTTCTTCTTACTTTCTTTCTTTCTTTTTCTTTCTTTCTTTCTTTTTGTCTTTCTTTCTGTCTTTCTTTCTTTTTCTTTCTTTTTTTTCTGTCTTTCTCTTTCTTTCTTCCTTTCTTTTTCCTTCTTTATTCCTTTCTTTCTTTCTGACTTCTTTCTTTCTTTTTTTTCTTTCTTTATTTATTTTCTTTCTTTCTTTCTGTCTTTCTTTCCTCTTTTTTATTTCTTTATTTTCTTTCTTTTTCTTATTTTTCTTTCTTTCTTTTTTTCTTTCTTTCTTTCTTTCTTTTTTCTTTCTTTCTTTCTTTCTTTCTTTCTTTTCCTTTCTTTTTTATTTCCTTTTTCTTTCTTTCTTTCTTTCCTTTTTCTTTCTTTCTTCTTTCCTTCTTTCTTTCTTTTTGTTTCTTTCTTTCTTTCTCTCTTTCTGTCTTTCTTTCTTTCTTTTTTTCTTTCTTTCTTTCTTTCTTTTTCTTTCTTTATTCCTTTCTTTCTTTCTGACTTTTTTCTTTCTTTTTTCTTTCTTTCTATATTTCTTTTTCTTTCTTTCTGTCTTTCTTTCTTCTTTTTTCTTTCTTTCTTTTTCTTTCTTTTTCTTATTTTTCTTTATTTCTTTTTTCTTTCTTTCTTTCTTTCTTTCTTTTCCTTTCTTTCTTTATTTCCTTTTCCTTTCTTTCTTTCTTTCTTTCTTTTTTTCTTTCTTTCTTTTTTCCTTCTTTCTTTCTTTTTCTTTCTTTCTTTCTTTCTTTCTGTCTTTCTTTCTCTCTTTCTTT
>JAVLUU010000935.1:5000-12500 GCA_032206185.1 Columba guinea
TCTTTCTTTCTTCTTTCTTTCTTTCTTTTTTTCTTTCTTTTTCTTTCTTTCTTTCTTTCTGTCTTTCTTTCTTTCTTTTCATTCCTCTCTTCTTTATTTTTCTTTCTTTCTTTCTTTCTTTTACTTTCTTTCTTTTTTCCTTCTTTCTTTTCTTTCTTTCTTTCTTTAGATTCCTTTCTTTCTTTCTTACTTTCTTCTCTTTCTTTTTTCTTTCTTTCTTTCTTTCTTTCTTTCTTCTTCCTTTCTTTTTTCATTCTTTCTTTCTTTCTTTTTTCTTTCTTTTTTCTTTCTTTCTTTCTTTCTTTCTTTCTTTCTTTCTTTCTTCTTTTCTTTTTCTTTCTTTCCTTCTTTCCCTTTCTTTCTCTTTTTCCTTCTTTTTTTCTTCCTTTCTTTCTTTTTCTTTCTTTATTTCTTTCTTTTTCTCTTCCCGTCTGTCTTTCTTTCTGTCTTTCTTTATTTCTTTCTTCTTTCTTGCTTTCTTTTTCTTTCTTTCTTTTTTCTTTCTTTTTTTTTCTTTCTTTCTTTCTTTCTTTTATGTTTCTTTCTTTCTTTTTTCTTTCTTTCTGTCTTTCTTTTTTCTTTCTTTCTTTCTTTCTTTCTTTCTTTTTCTTTCTTTTTTCTTTCTTTTTTTTTCTTTATTTCTTTCTTTCTTCTTTCTTTCTTTCTTTCTTTCTTTCTTTTTCTTTTTTCTTACTTTGTTTCTGTCTTTCTTTTTTTCTTCTTTCTTTCTTTCGTCTTTCTTTCTTTCTTTCTTGCTTTCTTTCTTTCTTTTCTCTTTCTTTATTTCTTTCATTCTTTTTTCACTCTTTTTTTTCTTTCTTTATTTCTTTCTTTTTTCTTTCTTTCTTTCTTACTTTCTTCCTTTCTTTCTTTTCCTTCCTTTATTTCTGTCTTTCTTCCTTTTTTCTTTCTTTCTTCTTACTTTCTTTCTTTCTTTTTCTTTTTTATTTTGTCTTTCTTTCTGTCTTTCTTTCTTTCTTTTTCTTTTTTTTTCTGTCTTTCTGTCTTTCTTTCTTCCTTTCTTTCTTTCTTTCTTTCTTTTTTCTTTCTTTCTTTCTTTCTTTCTTGCTTTTTTTTTCTTTCTTTTTTTTTCTTTATTTCTTTCTTTCTTCTTTCTTTCTTTCTTTCTTTATTTCTTTCTTTCTTTTTCTTTTTTCTTTCTTTCTTTCTTCTTTCTTTCTTTCTTTCTTTGTTTTTCTTTTTTCTTTCTTTCTGTCTTTCTTTCTTTCTTTTTTCTTTCTTTATTTCCTCTTTCTTTCTTTCATTCTTTCTTTTACTCTCTTCTTCTTTTTTTCTTTCTTTCTGTCTTTCTTTCTTTCTTTCTTTTCCTTTCTTTCTTATTTCCTTCTTTTTTTCTTTCTTTCTTTCTTTCTTTCTTTCTTTCTTTCTTTCGTCTTTCTTTCTTTCTTTCTTTTACTTTCTTCTTCTTTTTTTCTTTCTTTCTCTATTTCTTTCTTTCTTTTCCTTCCTTTCTTCTTTCTTTCTTTTTCTTTCTTTCTTTCTTTCTTTTCCTTTCTTTCTATTTTTCCTTCCTTTTTTCTTTTTTCTTTCTTTCTTTCTTTCTTTTTCTTTCTTTCTTTCTGTCTTTCTTTCTATCTTTCTTTCTTTCTTTCTTTCTTTATTCTTTCTTTCTTTCTTCTTTTTTTCTTTATTTATTTATTTATTTATTTATTTATTTCAGTCTTTCTTTCTTTCTTCTTTCTTTCTTTTTTCTTTCTTTCTTTCTTTCTTCTTTCTTTTTTCCTTCTTTCTTTTTTCTTTCTTTCTTCCTTTCTTTCTTTCTTTCTTTTTTCTTTCTTTCTTTCTTCTTTCTTTTTTCTTTCTTTCTTCTTTCTTTTTTCTTTCTTTCTTTCTTCCTTTTTCTTTCTTTCTTATTTCATTCTTTTTTCTTTCTTTCTTTTTTCTTTCTTCATTTCTCTCTTTCTTTCTGTCTTTCTTTCTTTCTTTCATTTTTCTTTCTTTCTTTCTTACTTTCCTTCTTTTCCTTTCTTTCTTTCTTTCTGTCTTTCTTTCTGTCTTTCTTTCTTTCTTTCTTTCTTTCTTTCTTTCTTTTTCTTTCTTTCTTTTTTCTTTCTTTTTTTTTCTTTCTTTCTTTCTTCTTTCTTTCTTTCTTTCTTTTTCTTTTTTCTTTCTTTCTTTTTTATTTCTTTCTTTCTTTCTTCCTTCTTTCTTTCTTTCTTTCTTTTTCTTTCTTTCTTAGTCATTCTTTCTGTATTTCATTCTTTCTTTCTTCTTTCTTTCTTTTTCTTTCTTTCTTTCTGTCTTTCTTTCTGTCTTTCTTTCATTTCTCTTTCTTTATTTCTTTCTTTCTTTTTTCTTTCTTTTTTTTCTTTCTTTATTTCTTTCTCTTTTCTTTCTTTCTTACTTACTTTCTTTCTTTCTTTTCCTTCCTTTCTTTCTTTCTGTCTTTCTTTCTGTCTTTCTTTTTTTCTTTTTTCTTCTTACTTTCTTTCTTTCTTTTTCTTTCTTTCTTTCTTTTTGTCTTTCTTTCTGTCTTTCTTTCTTTTTCTTTCTTTTTTTTCTGTCTTTCTCTTTCTTTCTTCCTTTCTTTTTCCTTCTTTATTCCTTTCTTTCTTTCTGACTTCTTTCTTTCTTTTTTTTCTTTCTTTATTTATTTTCTTTCTTTCTTTCTGTCTTTCTTTCCTCTTTTTTATTTCTTTATTTTCTTTCTTTTTCTTATTTTTCTTTCTTTCTTTTTTCTTTCTTTCTTTCTTTCTTTTTTCTTTCTTTCTTTCTTTCTTTCTTTCTTTTCCTTTCTTTTTTATTTCCTTTTTCTTTCTTTCTTTCTTTCCTTTTTCTTTCTTTCTTCTTTCCTTCTTTCTTTCTTTTTGTTTCTTTCTTTCTTTCTCTCTTTCTGTCTTTCTTTCTTTCTTTTTTTCTTTCTTTCTTTCTTTCTTTTTCTTTCTTTATTCCTTTCTTTCTTTCTGACTTTTTTCTTTCTTTTTTCTTTCTTTCTATATTTCTTTTTCTTTCTTTCTGTCTTTCTTTCTTCTTTTTTCTTTCTTTCTTTTTCTTTCTTTTTCTTATTTTTCTTTATTTCTTTTTTCTTTCTTTCTTTCTTTCTTTCTTTTCCTTTCTTTCTTTATTTCCTTTTCCTTTCTTTCTTTCTTTCTTTCTTTTTTTCTTTCTTTCTTTTTTCCTTCTTTCTTTCTTTTTCTTTCTTTCTTTCTTTCTTTCTGTCTTTCTTTCTCTCTTTCTTTCTTTCTTTCTTTTTTCTTTCTTTCTTTCTTTCTCTTTCTTTCTTTTTTTCTTTCTTTTCTTCCTTTCCTTCTTTCTTCTCTGTCTTTATTTCTGTCTTTCTTACTTTATTCTTTCTTTCCACTTTCTTTCTTTCTTTCTTTCTTTCTTTCTTTCTTTCTTTCTTTCTTTCTTTTCCTTTCTTTCTTTCTTTCTTCTTTCTTTCTTTTTTCTTTCTTTCTTTCTTTCTTTCTTTCTTTCTTTCTTTCTTTCTTTCTTTCTTCTTCCTTTCTTTTTTCATTCTTTCTTTCTTTCTTTTTTCTTTCTTTTTTCTTTCTTTCTTTATTCTTTTCTTTTTCTTTCTTTCTTTCCCTTTCTTTCTCTTTTTCCTTCTTTTTTTCTTCCTTTCTTTCTTTTTCTTTCTTTCTTTCTTTATTTTTCTCTTCCTTTCTGTCTTTCTTTCTGTCTTTCTTTATTTCTTTCTTCTTTCTTTCTTTCTTTTTCTTTCTTTCTTTTTCTTTCTTTTTTTTTCTTTCTTTCTTTCTTTCTTTTTCTTTATTTCTTTCTTACTTTCCTTCTTTTCCTTTCTTTCTTTCTTTCTGTCTTTCTTTCTGTCTTTCTTTATTTCTTTCTTTCTTTCTTTTTCTTTCTTTCTTTTTTTCTTTCTTTTTTTTTCTTTATTTCTTTCTTTCTTTTTCTATTTTTCTTTCTTTCTTTCTGTATTTCTTTCTTTTTTCTTTCTTTCTTTCGTCTTTCTTTCTTTCTTTCTTTTACTTTCTTCTTCTTTTTTTCTTTCTTTCTTTCTGTCTTTCTGTCTTTATTTTCCTTTCTTTCTTATTTCCTTCTTTTTTTCTTTCTTTCTTTTTTCTTCTTTTTCTTTCTTTCTTTCTTTCTTTCTTTCCTTTTCTTTCTTTTTTTCCTTCTTTCTTTCTTTCTTTCCTTTTTTCTTTTTTTTTTCTTTCTTTCTTTTTTCTTTCTTCTTACTTTTTTCTTTTTTTCTTTATTTCTGTCTTTCTTTCTGTCTTTCTTTATTGTTTTCTCTTTCTTTCTCTTTTCTTTCTTTTTTCTTTCTTTTTTCTTTTTTCTTTCATTATTTCTGTCTTTCTTTCTGTCTTTCTTTTTTCTTTCTTTCTTTCTTTCTTTCTTCCATCTTTCTTTCTTTCTTTTTCTTTCTTTCTTTGTCTTTCTTTCTGTATTTCATTCTTTCTTTCCTCTTTCTGTATTTCATTCTTTCTTTCCTCTTTCTTTCTTAGTTTCTTTCTTTCTTTTCTCTTTCTTTCTTTCTTTCTTTTTTTTTTCTTTCTTTATTTCTTTCTTTTTTCTTTCTTTCTTTCTTACTTTCTTTCTTTCTTTCTTTTCCTTCCTTTCTTTCTTTCTGTCTTTCTCTCTGTCTTTCTTTTTTTCTTTCTTTCTTCTTACTCTCTTTCTTTCTTTTTCTTTCTTTCTTTCTTTTTGTCTTTCTTTCTTTCTTTCTTTCTTTCTTTCTTATTCTTTCTTTTTTTCTGTCTTTCTGTCTTTCTTTCTTCCTTTCTTTCTTTCTTTCTTTCTTTTTCCTTCTTTATTCCTTTCTTTCTTTCTGAGTTTTTTCTTTCTTTTTTCTTTCTTTCTTTATTTCTTTTTCTTTCTTTCTTTCTTTCTATCTTTCTTCTTTTTTCTTTCTTTCTTTTTCTTTCTTTTTCTTATTTTTGTTTCTTATTTTTTCTTTCTTTCTTTCTTTCTTTTTTCTTTCTTTCTTCCTTTCGTTCCTTCTTTTCATATCTTTCTTTATTTCCTTTTTCTTTCTTTCTTTCTTTCTTTCCTTTTTCTTTTTTCTTCTTTCCTTCTTTCTTTCTCTCTGTTTCTTTCTTTCTTTCTTTCTTTCTTTCTGTCTTTCTGTCTTTTTCTTTCTTTCTTTTTTCTTTCTTTCTTTCTTTCTTTTTCTTTCTTTCTTTTTTTCTTTCTTTTCTTTCTTTCCTTCTTTCTTTTCTGTCTTTCTTTCTGTCTTTCTTACTTTATTCTTTCTTTTTTCTTTCTTTCTGTCTTTCTTTCTTTCGTCTTTCTTTCTTTCTTTCTTTTACTTTCTTCTTCTTTTTTTCTTTCTTTCTGTGTTTCTTTCTTTCTTTCCTTTCCTTTCTTCTTTCTTTCTTTTTTCTTTCTTTCTTTCTTTTCCTTTCTTTCTATTTTTTCTTACTTTTTTGTTTTTTTCTGTCTTTCTTTCTTTCTTTCTTTCTTTCTTTCTTTCTTTCTTTCTTTCTTTCTTTCTTTCTTTTTCTTTCTTTCTTTCTTTCTGTCTTTCTTTCTTTCTTTTCATTCCTCTCTTCTTTATTTTTCTTTCTTTCTTTCTTTCTTTTACTTTCTTTCTTTTTTCCTTCTTTCTTTTCTTTCTTTCTTTCTTTAGATTCCTTTCTTTCTTTCTTACTTTCTTCTCTTTCTTTTTTCTTTCTTTCTTTCTTTCTTTCTTTCTTCTTCCTTTCTTTTTTCATTCTTTCTTTCTTTCTTTTTTCTTTCTTTTTTCTTTCTTTCTTTCTTTCTTTCTTTCTTTCTTTCTTCTTTTCTTTTTCTTTCTTTCCTTCTTTCCCTTTCTTTCTCTTTTTCCTTCTTTTTTTCTTCCTTTCTTTCTTTTTCTTTCTTTATTTCTTTCTTTTTCTCTTCCCGTCTGTCTTTCTTTCTGTCTTTCTTTATTTCTTTCTTCTTTCTTGCTTTCTTTTTCTTTCTTTCTTTTTTCTTTCTTTTTTTTTCTTTCTTTCTTTCTTTCTTTTATGTTTCTTTCTTTCTTTTTTCTTCCTTTCTGTCTTTCTTTTTTCTTTCTTTCTTTCTTTCTTTCTTTTTCTTTCTTTTTTCTTTCTTTTTTTTTCTTTATTTCTTTCTTTCTTCTTTCTTTCTTTCTTTCTTTCTTTCTTTTTCTTTCTTTCTTTCTTTCTGTCTTTCTTTCTTTCTTTTCATTCCTCTCTTCTTTATTTTTCTTTCTTTCTTTCTTTCTTTTACTTTCTTTCTTTTTTCCTTCTTTCTTTTCTTTCTTTCTTTCTTTAGATTCCTTTCTTTCTTTCTTACTTTCTTCTCTTTCTTTTTTCTTTCTTTCTTTCTTTCTTTCTTTCTTCTTCCTTTCTTTTTTCATTCTTTCTTTCTTTCTTTTTTCTTTCTTTTTTCTTTCTTTCTTTCTTTCTTTCTTTCTTTCTTTCTTTCTTTCTTCTTTTCTTTTTCTTTCTTTCCTTCTTTCCCTTTCTTTCTCTTTTTCCTTCTTTTTTTCTTCCTTTCTTTCTTTTTCTTTCTTTATTTCTTTCTTTTTCTCTTCCCGTCTGTCTTTCTTTCTGTCTTTCTTTATTTCTTTCTTCTTTCTTGCTTTCTTTTTCTTTCTTTCTTTTTTCTTTCTTTTTTTTTCTTTCTTTCTTTCTTTCTTTTATGTTTCTTTCTTTCTTTTTTCTTTCTTTCTGTCTTTCTTTTTTCTTTCTTTCTTTCTTTCTTTCTTTTTCTTTCTTTTTTCTTTCTTTTTTTTTCTTTATTTCTTTCTTTCTTCTTTCTTTCTTTCTTTCTTTCTTTCTTTTTCTTTTTTCTTTCTTTGTTTCTGTCTTTCTTTTTTTCTTCTTTCTTTCTTTCGTCTTTCTTTCTTTCTTTCTTGCTTTCTTTCTTTTCTCTTTCTTTATTTCTTTCATTCTTTTTTCACTCTTTTTTTTCTTTCTTTATTTCTTTCTTTTTTCTTTCTTTCTTTCTTACTTTCTTCCTTTCTTTCTTTTCCTTCCTTTATTTCTGTCTTTCTTTCTTTTTTCTTTCTTTCTTCTTACTTTCTTTCTTTCTTTTTCTTTTTTATTTTGTCTTTCTTTCTGTCTTTCTTTCTTTCTTTTTCTTTTTTTTTCTGTCTTTCTGTCTTTCTTTCTTCCTTTCTTTCTTTCTTTCTTTCTTTTTTCTTTCTTTCTTTCTTTCTTTTTCTTGCTTTTTTTTCTTTCTTTTTTTTTCTTTATTTCTTTCTTTCTTCTTTCTTTCTTTCTTTCTTTATTTCTTTCTTTCTTTTTCTTTTTTCTTTCTTTCTTTCTGTCTTTCTTTCTTTCTTCTTTCTTTCTTTCGTCTTTCTTTCTTTCTTTCTATCTTTTCTCTTTCTTTATTTCTTTCTTTCTTTTTTCTCTCTTTTTTTTCTTTCTTTATTTCTTTCTTTTTTCCTTCTTTCTTCTTACTTTCTTTCTTTCTGTCTTTCTTTCTTTCTTTTTGTCTTTCTTTCTGTCTTTCTTTCTTTCTTTTTCTTTCTTTTTTTCTGTCTTTCTGTCTTTCTTTCTTCCTTCCTTTCTTTCTTTCTTTCTTTCTTTCTTTTTCCTTCTTCATTCCTTTCTTTCTTTCTGACTATTTTCTTTCTTT
>JAVLUU010000936.1:0-2500 GCA_032206185.1 Columba guinea
AAGAACGTAGGAAAGAAAGAGAAAGAAAGAAAGAAAGAAAAAAGAAAGAAAGAAAGAAAGAAAGAAAGAACGAACGTAGGAAAGAAAGAAAGAAAGAAAGAAGGATAGAAAGAAAGAAAGAAAGAAAGAAAGAAAATAAAAGAAAGAAAAAAGAAAGAAAGAAAGAAAGAAAGAAAATAAAAGAAAGAAAAAAGAAAGAAAGAAAGAAAGAAAGAAAAATAAAAGAAAGAAAGAAAGTAAGAAATTAAAAAGAAAGAAAGAAAGAAAGAAAGAAAGAAAGAAAGAAAAAAAGAAAGAAAGAAAGAAAGAAAGGAAGAAAGAAAGAAAGAAAGAAAAAGAAAGAAAGAAAGAAAGAACGTAGGAAAGAAAGAAATTAAAAAAGAAAGAAAGAAAGAAATTAAAAGGAAAGAAAGAAAGAAAGAAGAAGAAATAAAGAAAGAAAGAACGTAGGAAAGAAAGAAAGGAAGAAAAAGGAAAGAAAGAAAGAAAGAAATGAAGAAAAAAAAAAGAAAGAAAGATAGAAAGAAAGAAAAAAAAGAAAGAAAAAAGAAAGAAAAAAAGAACGTGGGAAAGAAAGAAAGAAAGAAAGAAATTAGAAAGAAAGAAAGAAATTAAAAAGAAAGAAAGAAAGAAAGAAAAAAGAAAGAAAGAAATTAAAAAGAAATAAAGAAAGAAAGAAAAAAGAAAGAAAGAAAGAAAGAAAAAAGAAAGAAAGAAATTAAAATAAAGAAAGAAAGAAAGAAAGAAAAAAGAAAGAAAGAAAGAAAGAAAAAAGAAAAAAAGAAAGAAAGAAAGAAAGAAAGAAAGAAAGAAAGAAAGAAAGAAAGAAAGAAAGAAAAAAGAAAGAAAGAAAGAAAAAAGAACGTAGGAAAGAAAGAAATTAGAAAGAAAGAAAGAAAGAAAGAAGAAAGAAAGAAAGAAAGAAAGAAAAAAGATAGAAAGAAATTAAAAAGAAAGAAAGAAAGAAAAAAGAAAGAAAGAAAGAAAAAAGAAAGAAAGAAAGAGCGTAAGAAAGAAAGAAGAAAGAAACAAAGAACGTAGAAAAGAAAGAAAGAAAGAAAGAAAGAAATTAAAAAGAAAGAAAGAAAGAAAGAAAGAAAAAAGAAAGAAAGAAAGAAAAAAAGAAAGAAGGAAAGAAAGAAAGAAAGAAGAAAGAAAGAAAGAAAGAAAGAACGTAGGAAAGAAAGAAATTAAAAAGAAAGAAAGAAAGAAAGAAAGAAAGAAAGAAAGAAAGAAATTAAAAAGAAAGAAAGAAAGAAAGAAGGAGAAAGAAAGAAAGAAAGAAAGAACGTAGGAAAGAAAGAAAGAAAGAAAAAAGAAAGAAAGAAAAGAAAGAAAGAAAGAAAGAAAGAAAGAAAAAAAAGAAAGAACGAAAGAAAAAAAAAGAAAGAAATTAAAAAGAAAGAAAGAAAGAAAAAAGAAAGAAAGAAAGAAAGAAAAAAGAAAGAAAGAAAGAAAGAAAGAACGTAGGAAAGGAAGAAAAAAGAAAGAAAGAAAGAAAGAAAAAAGAAAGAAAGAAAGAAAGAAAGAAAGAAAGAAAGAAAGAATGAAAGAAAAAAGAAAGAAAGAAAGAACGTAGGAAAGAAAGAAAGAAAGAAAGAAAGAAGAAAGAAAGAAATTAAAAAGAAAGAAAGAAAGAAAGAAATAATAAAGAAAGAAAAAAGAAACTAAAAGAAAGAAAGAAAGAAAAAAAGAAAGAAAGAAAAAAGAAAGAAAGAAAGAAAGAAAGAAAGAAAGAAAGAAAAAAGAAAGAAAGAAAGAAAGAAAGAAAGAAAGAAATTAAAAAGAAAGAAAGAAATTAAAAAGAAAGAAAGAAAGAAAGAAAGAAAAAAGAAAGAAAGAAAGAAAGAAAGAAAGAAAGAAAGAAAAAAGAAAGAAAGAAAGAAAAAAAGAACGTAGGAAAGAAAGAAATTAGAAAGAAAGAAAGAAAGAAAGAAAGAAGAAAGAAACAAAGAACGTAGGAAAGAAAGAAAGAAATTAAAAAGAAAGAAAGAAAGAAAGAAAGAAGAAAGAAAGAAAGAAAGAAAGAAAAAATATAGAAAGAAATTAAAAAGAAAGAAAGAAAGAAAAAAGAAAGAAAGAAAGAAAAAAAGAAAGAAAGAAAGAAAGAGCGTAAGAAAGAAAGAAAGAAAGAAAGAAGAAAGAAACAAAGAACGTAGAAAAAGAAAGAAAGAAAGAAAGAAATTAAAAAGAAAGAAAGAAAGAAAGAAAGAAAGAAAGAAAAAAGAAAAAAGAAAGAAAAAAAAAAAGAAAGAAAGAAAGAAAGAAAGAAGAAAGAAAGAAAGAAAGAAAGAAAGAACGTAGGAAAGAAAGAAAGAAATAAAAAAGAAAGAAAGAAAGAACGTAGGAAAGAAAAAAGAAAGAAAGAAAGAAATTAAAAAGAAAGAAAGAAAGAAAGAAAATTAAAAAGAAAGAAAGAAAGAAAAAAAGAAGAAAGAAAGGAAGAAAGAAAGAAAGAAAAAAGAAAGAAAGAAAGAAAAAAGAAGAAAGAAAGAACGTA
>JAVLUU010000936.1:15000-20000 GCA_032206185.1 Columba guinea
GAAAGAAAGAAAATAAAAGAAAGAAAGTAAGAAATTAAAAAGAAAGAAAGAAAGAAAGAAAGAAATTAAAAAGGAAGAAAGAAAGAAAGAAAGAAAAAAGAAAGAAAAAAGAAAGAAAGAAAGAAAGAAAGAAAGAAAGAAAAAAGAAAGAAAGAAAGAACGTAGGAAAGAAATAAAGAAAGAAAGAAATTAAAAAGAAAGAAAGAAAGAAAGAAAGAAAGAAAGAAAGAAAGAAAGAAAGAAATTAAAAAGAAAGAAAGAAAGAAAGAAAGAAAGAAAGAAATTAAAAAGAAAGAAAGAAAGAAAAAAGAAAGAAAGAAAGAAAGAAAGAAAAAAGAAAGAAAGAAAGAAAAAAGAAAAAAAGAACGTAGGAAAGAAAGAGAAAGAAAGAAAGAAAGAAAAAAGAAAGAAAGAAAGAAAGAAAGAAAGAAAGAACGAACGTAGGAAAGAAAGAAAGAAAGAAAGAAGGATAGAAAGAAAGAAAGAAAGAAAGAAAGAAAATAAAAGAAAGAAAAAAGAAAGAAAGAAAGAAAGAAAGAAAATAAAAGAAAGAAAAAAGAAAGAAAGAAAGAAAGAAAGAAAATAAAAGAAAGAAAGAAAGAAAGAAATTAAAAAGAAAGAAAGAAAGAAAGAAAGAAAGAAAGAAAGAAAGAAAGAAAGAAAAAAGAAAGAAAGAAAGAAAGAAAGAAAGAAAGAAAGAAAGAAAGAAAGAAAGAAAGAAAAAGAAAGAAAGAAAGAAAGAAAGAACGTAGGAAAGAAAGAAATTAAAAAGAAAGAAAGAAAGAAATTAAAAGGAAAGAAAGAAAGAAAGAAGAAGAAATAAAGAAAGAAAGAACGTAGAAAAGATAGAAAGGAAGAAAAAGGAAAGAAAGAAAGAAAGAAATGAAGAAAAAAAAAAGAAAGAAAGATAGAAAGAAAGAAAAAAGAAAGAAGAAAGAAAGAAAAAAAGAACGTGGGAAAGAAAGGAAGAAAGAAAGATAGAAAGAAAGAAAGAAAGAAATTAAAAAGAAAGAAAGAAAGAAAGAAAAAAGAAAGAAAGAAATTAAAAAGAAATAAAGAAAGAAAGAAAAAAGAAAGAAAGAAAGAAAGAAAAAAGAAAGAAAGAAATTAAAATAAAGAAAGAAAGAAAGAAAGAAAAAAGAAAGAAAGAAAGAAAGAAAAAAGAAAGAAAGAAAGAAAGAAAGAAAGAAAGAAAGAAAGAAAGAAAGAAAGAAAGAAAAAAGAAAGAAAGAAAGAAAAAAGAACGTAGGAAAGAAAGAAATTAGAAAGAAAGAAAGAAAGAAAGAAGAAAGAAACAAAGAAAGTAGGAAAGAAAGAAAGAAATTAAAAAGAAAGAAAGAAAGAAAGAAGAAAGAAAGAAAGAAAAAAGATAGAAAGAAATTAAAAAGAAAGAAAGAAAGAAAAAAGAAAGAAAGAAAAAAGAAAGAAAGAAAGAAAGAGCGTAAGAAAGAAAGAAAGAAAGAAACAAAGAACGTAGAAAAGAAAGAAAGAAAGAAAGAAAGAAATTAAAAAGAAAGAAAGAAAGAAAGAAAGAAAGAAAAAAGAAAGAAAGAAAGAAAAAAAGAAAGAAGGAAAGAAAGAAAGAAGAAAGAAAGAAAGAAAGAAAGAACGTAGGAAAGAAAGAAATTAAAAAGAAAGAAAGAAAGAAAGAAATTAAAAAGAAAGAAAGAAAGAAAGAAGGAGAAAGAAAGAAAGAACGTAGGAAAGAAAGAAATTAAAAAGAAAGAAAGAAAGAAAGAAAGAAATTAAAAAGAAAGAAAGAAAGAAAGAAGGAGAAAGAAATAAAGAAGGAACGTAGGAAAGAAAGAAAGAAAGAAAAAAGAAAGAAAGAAAGAAAGAAAGAAAGAAAGAAAGAAAGAAAGAAAGAAAGAAAAAAAGAAAGAAAGAACGAAAGAAAAAAAAAGAAAGAAATTAAAAAGAAAGAAAGAAAGAAAAAAGAAAGAAAGAAAGAAAGAAAAAAGAAAGAAAGAAAGAAAGATAGAAAGAAAGAAAGAAAGAAAGAAAGAAAGAAAGAAAAAGTAAAGAAAGAAAGAAAGAAAGAAAGAAGGAAAGAAAGAAAGAAAGAAAAAAGAAAGAAAGAAAGAAAGAAAGAACGTAGGAAAGAAAGAAAAAAGAAAGAAAGAAAGAAAGAAAAAAGAAAGAAAGAAAGAAAGAAAGAAAGAAAGAAAGAAAAAATAAAAAAGAACGTAGGAAAGAAAGAGAAAGAAAGAAAGAAAGAAAAAAGAAAGAAAGAAAGAAAGAAAGAAAGAAAGAACGAACGTAGGAAAGAATGAAAGAAAGAAAGAAGGATAGAAAGAAAGAAAGAAAGAAAGAAAGAAAGAAAATAAAAGACAGAAAAAAGAAAGAAAGAAAGAAAGAAAGAAAATAAAAGAAAGAAAAAAGAAAGAAAGAAAGAAAGAAAGAAAATAAAAGAAAGAAAGAAAGTAAGAAATTAAAAAGAAAGAAAGAAAGAAAGAAAGAAAGAAAGAAAGAAAGAAAAAAGAAAGAAAGAAAGAAAGAAAGAAAGGAAGAAAGAAAGAAAGAAAGAAAAAGAAAGAAAGAAAGAAAGAAAGAACGTAGGAAAGAAAGAAATTAAAAAGAAAGAAAGAAAGAAATTAAAAGGAAAGAAAGAAAGAAAGAAGAAGAAATAAAGAAAGAAAGAACGTAGGAAAGAAAGAAAGGAAGAAAAAGGAAAGAAAGAAAGAAATGAAGAAAAAAAAAAGAAAGAAAGAAAGAAAGAAAAAAAGAAAGAAAAAAGAAAGAAAAAGGAACGTGGGAAAGAAAGAAAGAAAGAAAGATAGAAAGAAAGAAAGAATGAAATTAAAAAGAAAGAAAGAAAGAAAGAAAAAAGAAAGAAAGAAATTAAAAAGAAATAAAGAAAGAAAGAAAAAAGAAAGAAAGAAAGAAAGAAAAAAGAAAGAAAGAAATTAAAATAAAGAAAGAAAGAAAGAAAGAAAAAAGAAAGAAAGAAAGAAAGAAAAAAGAAAGAAAGAAAGAAAGAAAAAAGAAAGAAAGAAAGAAAAAAGAACGTAGGAAAGAAAGAAATTAGAAAGAAAGAAAGAAAGAAAGAAGAAAGAAACAAAGAACGTAGGAAAGAAAGAAAGAAATTAAAAAGAAAGAAAGAAAGAAAGAAAGAAGAAAGAAAGAAAGAAAGAAAGAAAAAAGATAGAAAGAATTTAAAAAGAAAGAAAGAAAGAAAAAAGAAAGAAAGAAAGAAAAAAGAAAGAAAGAAAGAAATAGCGTAAGAAAGAAAGAAGAAAGAAACAAAGAACGTAGAAAAGAAAGAAAGAAAGAAAGAAAGAAATTAAAAAGAAAGAAAGAAAGAAAGAAAGAAAGAAAAAAGAAAGAAAGAAAGAAAAAAGAAAGAAGGAAAGAAAGAAAGAAAGAAGAAAGAAAGAAAGAAAGAAAGAACGTAGGAAAGAAAGAAATTAAAAAGAAAGAAAGAAAGAAAGAAAGAAATTAAAAAGAAAGAAAGAAAGAAGGAGAAAGAAAGAAAGAAAGAAAGAACGTAGGAAAGAAAGAAATTAAAAAGAAAGAAAGAAAGAAAGAAAGAAATTAAAAAGAAAGAAAGAAAGAAAGAAGGAGAAAGAAAGAAAGAAAGAACGTAGGAAAGAAAGAAAGATAGAAAAAAGAAAGAAAGAAAGAAAGAAAGAAAGAAAGAAAGAAAGAAAGAAAGAAAGAAAGAAAAAAAGAAAGAAAGAAAGAAAGAAAAAAGAAAGAAGAAAGAAAGAAAAAAAGAACGTGGGAAAGAAAGGAAGAAAGAAAGATAGAAAGAAAGAAAGAAAGAAATTAAAAAGAAAGAAAGAAAGAAAGAAAAAAGAAAGAAAGAAATTAAAAAGAAATAAAGAAAGAAAGAAAAAAGAAAGAAAGAAAGAAAGAAAAAAGAAAGAAAGAAATTAAAATAAAGAAAGAAAGAAAGAAAGAAAAAAGAAAGAAAGAAAGAAAGAAAAAAGAAAGAAAGAAAGAAAGAAAGAAAGAAAGAAAGAAAGAAAGAAAGAAAGAAAGAAAAAAGAAAGAAAGAAAGAAAAAAGAACGTAGGAAAGAAAGAAATTAGAAAGAAAGAAAGAAAGAAAGAAGAAAGAAACAAAGAAAGTAGGAAAGAAAGAAAGAAATTAAAAAGAAAGAAAGAAAGAAAGAAGAAAGAAAGAAAGAAAAAAGATAGAAAGAAATTAAAAAGAAAGAAAGAAAGAAAAAAGAAAGAAAGAAAAAAGAAAGAAAGAAAGAAAGAGCGTAAGAAAGAAAGAAAGAAAGAAACAAAGAACGTAGAAAAGAAAGAAAGAAAGAAAGAAAGAAATTAAAAAGAAAGAAAGAAAGAAAGAAAGAAAGAAAAAAGAAAGAAAGAAAGAAAAAAAGAAAGAAGGAAAGAAAGAAAGAAGAAAGAAAGAAAGAAAGAAAGAACGTAGGAAAGAAAGAAATTAAAAAGAAAGAAAGAAAGAAAGAAATTAAAAAGAAAGAAAGAAAGAAAGAAGGAGAAAGAAAGAAAGAACGTAGGAAAGAAAGAAATTAAAAAGAAAGAAAGAAAGAAAGAAAGAAATTAAAAAGAAAGAAAGAAAGAAAGAAGGAGAAAGAAATAAAGAAGGAACGTAGGAAAGAAAGAAAGAAAGAAAAAAGAAAGAAAGAAAGAAAGAAAGAAAGAAAGAAAGAAAGAAAGAAAGAAAGAAAAAAAGAAAGAAAGAACGAAAGAAAAAAAAAGAAAGAAATTAAAAAGAAAGAAAGAAAGAAAAAAGAAAGAAAGAAAGAAAGAAAAAAGAAAGAAAGAAAGAAAGATAGAAAGAAAGAAAGAAAGAAAGAAAGAAAGAAAGAAAAAGTAAAGAAAGAAAGAAAGAAAGAAAGAAGGAAAGAAAGAAAGAAAGAAAAAAGAAAGAAAGAAAGAAAGAAAGAACGTAGGAAAGAAAGAAAAAAGAAAGAAAGAAAGAAAGAAAAAAGAAAGAAAGAAAGAAAGAAAGAAAGAAAGAAAGAAAAAATAAAAAAGAACGTAGGAAAGAAAGAGAAAGAAAGAAAGAAAGAAAAAAGAAAGAAAG
>JAVLUU010000936.1:27500-30000 GCA_032206185.1 Columba guinea
AAAGAAAGAAAGAAAGAAAAAAGAAAGAAAGGATGAATGTAGGAAAGAAAAAAGAAAGAAAGAAAGAAATTAAAAAGAAAGAAAGAAAGAAAGAAAGAAAGAAAAAAGAAAGAAAGAAAGAAAGAACTTAAAGAGAAAGAAAGAAAGAAAGAAAAAAGAAAGAAAGAGAGAAAGAAAGAAAGAAATTAAAAAGAAAGAAAGAAAGTAAGAAAAAAGAAAGAAAGAAATTAAAAAGAAAGAAAGAAAGAAAGAAAAAAGAAAGAAAGAAAGAAAGAAAGAACGTAGGAAAGAAAGAAATTAAAAAGAAAGAAAGAAAGAAAGAAAGAAATTAAAAAGAAAGAAAGAAAGAAAGAAGGAGAAAGAAAGAAAGAAAGAACGTAGGAAAGAAAGAAAGAAAGAAAAAAGAAAGAAAGAAAGAAAGAAAGAAAGAAAGAAAGAAAGAAAGAAAGAAAAAAGAAAGAAAGAACGAAAGAAAAAAAAAGAAAGAAATTAAAAAGAAAGAAAGAAAGAAAAAAGAAAGAAAGAAAGAAAGAAAAAAGAAAGAAAGAAAGAAAGAAAAAAGAAAGAAAGAAAGAAAGAAAGAAAGAAAAAGTAAAGAAAGAAAGAAAGAAAGAACGTAGGAAAGAAAGAAAAAAGAAAGAAAGAATGAAAGAAAAAAGAAAGAAAGAAAGAAAGAAAGAAAGAAAGAAAGAAAGAAAGAAAGAAAGAAAGAAAAAAGAAAGAAAGAAAGAAATTAAAAAGAAAGAAAGAAAGAAAGAAAGAAAGAAGAAAGAAAGAAATTAAAAAGAAAGAAAGAAAGAAAGAAATAATAAAGAAAGAAAGAAAGAAAGATAGAAAGAAAAAAGAAACTAAAAGAAAGAAAGAAAGATAAAAGAAAGAAAGAAAGTAAGAAAGAAAGAAAGAAAGAAAGAAAGAAAGAAAAAAAGAAAGAAAGAAAGAAAGAAAGAAAGAAAGAAAGAAATTAAAAAGAAAGAAAGAAATTAAAAAGAAAGAAAGAAAGAAAGAAATAATAAAGAAAGAAAGAAAGAAAGAAAGAAAGAAAAAAGAAACTAAAGAAGAAAGAAAGAAAGAAAAAGAAAGAAAGAAAGAAAGAAAGAAAGAAAGAAAGAAAGAAAGAAAGAAAGAAAAAAGAAAGAAAGAAAGAAAGAAAGAAAGAAGAAAGAAAGAAATTAAAAAGAAAGAAAGAAAGAAATAATAAAGAAAGAAAGAAAGAAAGAAAGAAAAAAGAAACTAAAGAAAGAAAGAAAGAAAAAAGAAAAAAGAAAGAAAGAAAGAAAGAAAGAAAAAAGAAAGAAAGAAAAAAGAAAGAAAGAAAGAAAGAAAATAAAAGAAAGAAAGAACGTAGAAATAAGAAAGAAAGTAAGAAAGAAAGAAAGAAAGATAGAAAGAAATAAAGAAAGAAAGAAATTAAAAAGAAAGAATGAAAGAAAGAAAAAGAAAGAAAGAAAGAAAGAAAGAAAGAAAAAAGAAAGAAAGAAAAAAGAAAGAAAGAAAGAAAAAAGAAAGAAAGAAAGAAGAAAGAAAGATAGAAAGAAAGAAAAAAAGAAAGAAAGAAAGAAAGAAACAAACAAAGAAAGAAAGAAAGAAATTAAAAAGAAAGAAAGAATGAAAAAAGAAGAAAGAAAGAACGTAGGAAAGAAAGAAAGAAAGAAAGAATGAAAGAAAGAAAGAAAGAAATTAAAAAGAAACAAAGAAAGAAAAAAGAAAGTAAGAAAGAAAGAAAGAAACAAAAATAAAGAAAGAAAGAAAGAAGAAAGAAAGAAGGAAAGTACGTAGGAAAGAAAGAAAGAAAGAAAGATAGAAAGAAAGAAAGAAAGAAAGAAATTAAAAAGAAAGAAAGAAAGAAAGAAAAAAGAAAGAAATTAAAAGAAGAAAGAAAGAAAGAAAGAAAAAAGAAAGAAATTAAAAAGAAAGTAAGAAAGAAAGAAAAAAGAAAGAAAGAAAGAAAAAAGAAAGAAAGAAAGAACGTAGGAAAGAAAGAAAGAAAGAAAGAAAGAAATTAAAAAAGAAAGAAAGAAAGAAAGAAAAAAGAAAGAAAAAAGAAAGAAAGAAATAAATAAAGAAAGAAAGAAAGAAAGAAAAAAGAAAGAAAGAAAGAACGTAGGAAAGAAAGAAAAAAGAAAGAAAGAAAGAAAGAAAGAAAAAAAATGAAAGAAATTAAAAAAAAGAAAGAAAGAAAAAAGAAAGAAATAAAGAAAGAAAAAAGAAAGAAAGAAAGAACGTAGGAAAGAAAGAAAGAGAGAAAGAAATAAAGAAAGAAAGAAAAAAGAAAGAAAGAAAGAACGTAGGAAAGAAAGAAAGAAAGATAGAAAGAAAGAAAGAAAGAAAGAAATTAAAAAGAAAGAAAGAAAGAAAGAAAAAAGAAAGAAAGAAATTAAAAAGAAAGAAATAAAAAAGAAAGAAAGAAAGAAAGAAAGAAAGAAAGAAAAAAGAAAGAAAGAAAGAAAGTAAGAAAAAAGAAAGAAAGAAAGAACGTAGGAAAGAATGAAAGAAAGAAAGA
>JAVLUU010000936.1:37500-40000 GCA_032206185.1 Columba guinea
AAAGAAAGAAAGAAAGAAAGAAAGAAAGAAATTAAAAAGAAAGAAAGAAAGAAAAAAGAAAGAAAGAAAGAAAGAAAGAAAAAAGAAAGAAAGAAAGAAAAAAGAAAAAAAGAACGTAGGAAAGAAAGAGAAAGAAAGAAAGAAAGAAAAAAGAAAGAAAGAAAGAAAGAAAGAAAGAAAGAAAGAACGAACGTAGGAAAGAAAGAAAGAAAGAAAGAAGGATAGAAAGAAAGAAAGAAAGAAGGAAAGAAAATAAAAGAAAGAAAAAAGAAAGAAAGAAAGAAAGAAAGAAAATAAAAGAAAGAAAAAAGAAAGAAAGAAAGAAAGAAAGAAAATAAAAGAAAGAAAGAAAGTAAGAAATTAAAAAGAAAGAAAGAAAGAAAGAAAGAAAGAAAGAAAGAAAGAAAGAAAAAAGAAAGAAAGAAAGAAAGAAAGAAAGAAAGAAAGAAAGAAAGAAAGAAAGAAAGAAAAAGAAAGAAAGAAAGAAAGAAAGAACGTAGGAAAGAAAGAAATTAAAAAGAAAGAAAGAAAGAAATTAAAAGGAAAGAAAGAAAGAAAGAAGAAGAAATAAAGAAAGAAAGAACGTAGAAAAGAAAGAAAGGAAGAAAAAGGAAAGAAAGAAAGAAAGAAATGAAGAAAAAAAAAAGAAAGAAAGATAGAAAGAAAGAAAAAAGAAAGAAGAAAGAAAGAAAAAAAGAACGTGGGAAAGAAAGGAAGAAAGAAAGATAGAAAGAAAGAAAGAAAGAAATTAAAAAGAAAGAAAGAAAGAAAGAAAAAAGAAAGAAAGAAATTAAAAAGAAATAAAGAAAGAAAGAAAAAAGAAAGAAAGAAAGAAAGAAAAAAGAAAGAAAGAAATTAAAATAAAGAAAGAAAGAAAGAAAGAAAAAAGAAAGAAAGAAAGAAAGAAAAAAGAAAGAAAGAAAGAAAGAAAGAAAGAAAGAAAGAAAGAAAGAAAGAAAAAAGAAAGAAAGAAAGAAAAAAATAACGTAGGAAAGAAAGAAATTAGAAAGAAAGAAAGAAAGAAAGAAGAAAGAAACAAAGAAAGTAGGAAAGAAAGAAAGAAATTAAAAAGAAAGAAAGAAAGAAAGAAGAAAGAAAGAAAGAAAAAAGATAGAAAGAAATTAAAAAGAAAGAAAGAAAGAAAAAAGAAAGAAAGAAAAAAGAAAGAAAGAAAGAAAGAGCGTAAGAAAGAAAGAAAGAAAGAAACAAAGAACGTAGAAAAGAAAGAAAGAAAGAAAGAAAGAAATTAAAAAGAAAGAAAGAAAGAAAGAAAGAAAGAAAAAAGAAAGAAAGAAAGAAAAAAAGAAAGAAGGAAAGAAAGAAAGAAAGAAGAAAGAAAGAAAGAAAGAAAGAACGTAGGAAAGAAAGAAATTAAAAAGAAAGAAAGAAAGAAAGAAAGAAATTAAAAAGAAAGAAAGAAAGAAAGAAGGAGAAAGAAAGAAAGAAAGAACGTAGGAAAGAAAGAAATTAAAAAGAAAGAAAGAAAGAAAGAAAGAAATTAAAAAGAAAGAAAGAAAGAAAGAAGGAGAAAGAAATAAAGAAGGAACGTAGGAAAGAAAGAAAGAAAGAAAAAAGAAAGAAAGAAAGAAAGAAAGAAAGAAAGAAAGAAAGAAAGAAAGAAAGAAAAAAAGAAAGAAAGAACGAAAGAAAAAAAAAGAAAGAAATTAAAAAGAAAGAAAGAAAGAAAAAAGAAAGAAAGAAAGAAAGAAAAAAGAAAGAAAGAAAGAAAGATAGAAAGAAAGAAAGAAAGAAAGAAAGAAAGAAAGAAAAAGTAAAGAAAGAAAGAAAGAAAGAAAGAAGGAAAGAAAGAAAGAAAGAAAAAAGAAAGAAAGAAAGAAAGAAAGAACGTAGGAAAGAAAGAAAAAAGAAAGAAAGAAAGAAAGAAAAAAGAAAGAAAGAAAGAAAGAAAGAAAGAAAGAAAGAAAGAAAAAATAAAAAAGAACGTAGGAAAGAAAGAGAAAGAAAGAAAGAAAGAAAAAAGAAAGAAAGAAAGAAAGAAAGAAAGAAAGAACGAACGTAGGAAAGAAAGAAAGAAAGAAAGAAGGATAGAAAGAAAGAAAGAAAGAAAGAAAGAAAGAAAATAAAAGACAGAAAAAAGAAAGAAAGAAAGAAAGAAAGAAAATAAAAGAAAGAAAAAAGAAAGAAAGAAAGAAAGAAAGAAAATAAAAGAAAGAAAGAAAGTAAGAAATTAAAAAGAAAGAAAGAAAGAAAGAAAGAAAGAAAGAAAGAAAGAAAGAAAAAAGAAAGAAAGAAAGAAAGAAAGAAAGGAAGAAAGAAAGAAAGAAAGAAAAAGAAAGAAAGAAAGAAAGAAAGAACGTAGGAAAGAAAGAAATTAAAAAGAAAGAAAGAAAGAAATTAAAAGGAAAGAAAGAAAGAAAGAAGAAGAAATAAAGAAAGAAAGAACGTAGGA
Source organism: Columba guinea (assembly GCA_032206185.1). Classification (NCBI taxonomy): domain Eukaryota; kingdom Metazoa; phylum Chordata; class Aves; order Columbiformes; family Columbidae; genus Columba; species Columba guinea. Next base: position 39,911 of record JAVLUU010000936.1, read on the forward strand.
AAGAAAGAAAGGAAGAAAAAGGAAAGAAAGAAAGAAATGAAGAAAAAAAAAAGAAAGAAAGATAGAAAGAAAGAAAAAAAGAAAGAAAAA
>JAVLUU010000936.1:45000-50000 GCA_032206185.1 Columba guinea
AAAGAAAGAAAGAAAGAAAGAAAGAAAGAAAGAAAGAAAAAAGAAAGAAAGAAATTAAAAACAAAGAAAGAAAGAAAAAAGAAATAAAGAAAGAAAAAAGAAAGAAAGAAAGAAAGAACGTAAGAAAGAAAGAAAGAAAAAAAGAACGTAGGAAAGAAAGAAATTAAAAAGAAAGAAAGAAAGAAAGAAAGAAAGAAGAAAGAAACAAAGAACGTAGGAAAGAAAGAAAGAAAGAAAGAAAGAAATTAAAAAGAAAGAAAGAAAGAAAGAAAGAAAAAAGAAAGAAAGAAAGAAAAAAAGAAAGAAAGAAAGAAAGAAGAAAGAAAGAAAGAAAGAACGTAGGAAAGAAAGAAAGAAAGAAAGAAAAAAGAAAGAAAGGATGAATGTAGGAAAGAAAAAAGAAAGAAAGAAAGAAATTAAAAAGAAAGAAAGAAAGAAAGAAAGAAAGAAAAAAGAAAGAAAGAAAGAAAGAACTTAAAGAGAAAGAAAGAAAGAAAGAAAAAAGAAAGAAAGAGAGAAAGAAAGAAAGAAATTAAAAAGAAAGAAAGAAAGTAAGAAAAAAGAAAGAAAGAAATTAAAAAGAAAGAAAGAAAGAAAGAAAAAAGAAAGAAAGAAAGAAAGAATGAACGTAGGAAAGAAAGAAATTAAAAAGAAAGAAAGAAAGAAAGAAAGAAATTAAAAAGAAAGAAAGAAAGAAAGAAGGAGAAAGAAAGAAAGAAAGAACGTAGGAAAGAAAGAAAGAAAGAAAAAAGAAAGAAAGAAAGAAAGAAAGAAAGAAAGAAAGAAAGAAAGAAAAAAGAAAGAAAGAACGAAAGAAAAAAAAAGAAAGAAATTAAAAAGAAAGAAAGAAAGAAAAAAGAAAGAAAGAAAGAAAGAAAAAAGAAAGAAAGAAAGAAAGAAAAAAGAAAGAAAGAAAGAAAGAAAGAAAGAAAAAGTAAAGAAAGAAAGAAAGAAAGAAAGAACGTAGGAAAGAAAGAAAAAAGAAAGAAAGAATGAAAGAAAAAAGAAAGAAAGAAAGAAAGAAAGAAAGAAAGAAAGAAAGAAAAAAGAAAGAAAGAAAGAAATTAAAAAGAAAGAAAGAAAGAAAGAAAGAAAGAAGAAAGAAAGAAATTAAAAAGAAAGAAAGAAAGAAAGAAATAATAAAGAAAGAAAGAAAGAAAGAAAGAAAGAAAGAAAAAAGAAACTAAAAGAAAGAAAGAAAGAAAAAAGAAAGAAAGAAAGAAAGAAAGAAAGAAAGAAAGAAAGAAAGAAAAAAGAAAGAAAGAAAGAAAGAAAGAAAGAAAGAAAGAAATTAAAAAGAAAGAAAGAAATTAAAAAGAAAGAAAGAAAGAAAGAAATAATAAAGAAAGAAAGAAAGAAAGAAAGAAAGAAAAAAGAAACTAAAAGAAAGAAAGAAAGAAAAAAGAAAGAAAGAAAGAAAGAAAGAAAGAAAGAAAGAAAAAAGAAAGAAAGAAAGAAAGAAAGAAAGAAGAAAGAAAGAAATTAAAAAGAAAGAAAGAAAGAAATAATAAAGAAAGAAAGAAAGAAAGAAAGAAAAAAGAAACTAAAGAAAGAAAGAAAGAAAAAAGAAAAAAGAAAGAAAGAAAGAAAGAAAGAAAAAAGAAAGAAAGAAAAAAGAAAGAAAGAAAGAAAGAAAATAAAAGAAAGAAAGAACGTAGGAAATAAAGAAAGAAAGTAAGAAAGAAAGAAAGAAAGATAGAAAGAAATAAAGAAAGAAAGAAATTAAAAAGAAAGAATGAAAGAAAGAAAAAGAAAGAAAGAAAGAAAGAAAGAAAGAAAGAAAAAAGAAAGAAAGAAAAAAGAAAGAAAGAAAGAAAAAAGAAAGAAAGAAAGAAGAAAGAAAGATAGAAAGAAAGAAAAAAGAAAGAAAGAAAGAAAGAAACAAACAAAGAAAGAAAGAAAGAAATTAAAAAGAAAGAAAGAATGAAAAAAGAAGAAAGAAAGAACGTAGGAAAGAAAGAAAGAAAGAAAGAAAGAAAGAAAGAAAGAAATTAAAAAGAAACAAAGAAAGAAAAAAGAAAGTAAGAAAGAAAGAAAGAAACAAAAATAAAGAAAGAAAGAAAGAAGAAAGAAAGAAGGAAAGAACGTAGGAAAGAAAGAAAGAAAGAAAGATAGAAAGAAAGAAAGAAAGAAAGAAATTAAAAAGAAAGAAAGAAAGAAAGAAAAAAGAAAGAAATTAAAAAGAAAGAAAGAAAGAAAGAAAAAAGAAAGAAATTAAAAAGAAAGTAAGAAAGAAAGAAAAAAGAAAGAAAGAAAGAAAAAAGAAAGAAAGAAAGAACGTAGGAAAGAAAGAAAGAAAGAAAGAAAGAAATTAAAAAAGAAAGAAAGAAAGAAAGAAAAAAGAAAGAAAAAAGAAAGAAAGAAATAAATAAAGAAAGAAAGAAAGAAAGAAAAAAGAAAGAAAGAAAGAACGTAGGAAAGAAAGAAAAAAGAAAGAAAGAAAGAAAGAAAGAAAAAAAATGAAAGAAATTAAAAAAAAGAAAGAAAGAAAAAAGAAAGAAATAAAGAAAGAAAAAAGAAAGAAAGAAAGAACGTAGGAAAGAAAGAAAGAGAGAAAGAAATAAAGAAAGAAAGAAAAAAGAAAGAAAGAAAGAACGTAGGAAAGAAAGAAAGAAAGATAGAAAGAAAGAAAGAAAGAAAGAAATTAAAAAGAAAGAAAGAAAGAAAAAAGAAAGAAAGAAATTAAAAAGAAAGAAATAAAAAAGAAAGAAAGAAAGAAAGAAAGAAAGAAAGAAAAAAGAAAGAAAGAAAGAAAGTAAGAAAAAAGAAAGAAAGAAAGAACGTAGGAAAGAATGAAAGAAAGAAAGAAAGAAATTAAAAAGAAAGAAAGAAAGAAAGAAAGAAAAAGGAAAGAAAGAAAGAAAGAAAGAAAGAAAGAAAGAAAGAAGGAAAGAAAGAAAGAAAGAAAAAAGAAAGAAAGAAAGAAAGAACGTAGGAAAGAAAGAAAAAATAAATAAAGAAAGAAAGAAAGAAAGAAAAAAGAATGAAAGAAAGAACGTAGGAAAGAAAGAAAGAAAGAAAGAAAGAAAGAAAGAAAAAAGAAAGAAAGAACGTAGGAAAGAAAGAAAGAAAGAAAGAAACAAGAATGAAAGAATGAAAAAAAGAAAGAAGGAAAGAAAGAAAGAAAGAAGAAAGAAAGAAAGAAAGAACGTAGGAAAGAAAGAAAGAAAGAAAGAAAGAAAGAAAAAAGAAAGAAAGAAAGAAAGAACATAGGAAAGAAATAAAGAAAGAAAGAAATTAAAAAGAAAGAAAGAAAGAAAGAAAGAAAGAAAGAAAGAAAGAAAGAAAGAAAGAAAGAAAGAAAAAAGAAAGAAAGAAAGAAAGAAAGAAAGAAAGAAAGAAAGAAAGAAAGAAAGAAAGAAAGAAAGAAAAAAGAAAAAAAGAACATAGGAAAGAAAGAGAAAGAAAGAAAGAAAGAAAGAAAGAAAGAAAGAAAGAACGAACGTAGGAAAGAAAGAAAGAAAGAAGGATAGAAAGAAAGAAAGAAAGAAAGAAAATAAAAGAAAGAAAAAAGAAAGAAAGAAAGAAAATAAAAGAAAGAAAAAAGAAAGAAAGAAAGAAAGAAAGAAAATAAAAGAAAGAAAGTAAGAAATTAAAAAGAAAGAAAGAAAGAAAGAAAGAAAGAAAGAAAGAAAAAAGAAAGAAAGAAAGAAAGAAAGAAAGAAAGAAAGAAAGAAAGAAAGAAAGAAAGAAAAAAAAGAAAGAAAGAAAGAAAGAAAGAACGTAGGAAAGAAAGAAATTAAAAAGAAAGAAAGAAAGAAATTAAAAGGAAAGAAAGAAAGAAAGAAGAAGAAATAAAGAAAGAAAGAACGTAGGAAAGAAAGAAAGGAAGAAAAAGGAAAGAAAGAAAGAAAGAAATGAAGAAAAAAAAAAGAAAGAAAGATAGAAAGAAAGAAAAGAAGAAAAAAAGAAAAAAAGAACGTGGGAAAGAAAGAAAGAAAGAAAGATAGAAAGAAAGAAAGAAAGAAATTAAAAAGAAAGAAAGAAAGAAAGAAAAAAGAAAGAAAGAAATTAAAAAGAAATAAAGAAAGAAAAAAGAAAGAAAGAAAGAAAGAAAAAAGAAAGAAAGAAATTAAAATAAAGAAAGAAAGAAAGAAAGAAAAAAGAAAGAAAGAAAGAAAAAAGAAAGAAAGAAAGAAATAAAGAAAGAAAAAAGAAAGAAAGAAAGAAAGAAAGAAAAAAGAAAGAAAGAAAGAAAAAAAAACGTAGGAAAGAAAGAAATTAGAAAGAAAGAAAGAAAGAAAGAAAGAAGAAAGAAACAAAGAACGTAGGAAAGAAAGAAAGAAATTAAAAAGAAAGAAAGAAAGAAAGAAAGAAAGAAGAAAGAAAGAAAGAAAGAAAGAAAAAAGATAGAAAGAAATTAAAAAGAAAGAAAGAAAGAAAAAAGAAAGAAAGAAAGAAAAAAGAAAGAAAGAAAGAGCGTAAGAAAGAAAGAAGAAAGAAACAAAGAACGTAGAAAAGAAAGAAAGAAAGAAAGAAAGAAATTAAAAAGAAAGAAAGAAAGAAAGAAAGAAAGAAAGAAAGAAAAAAGAAAGAAAGAAATATAAAAAGAAAGAAGGAAAGAAAGAATAAAAGAAGAAAGAAAGAAAGAAAGAAAGAACGTAGGAAAGAAAGAAAGAAATAAAAAAGAAAGAAAGAAAGAACGTAGGAAAGAAAAAAGAAAGAAAGAAAGAACGTAGGAAAGAAAGAAAGAGAGAAAGAAATAAAGAAAGAAAGAAAAAAGAAAGAAAGAAAGAACGTAGGAAAGAAAGAAAGAAAGATAGAAAGAAAGAAAGAAAGAAAGAAATTAAAAAGAAAGAAAGAAAGAAAGAAAGAAAGAAAAAAGAAAGAAAGAAATTAAAAAGAAAGAAATAAAAAAGAAAGAAAGAAAGAAAGAAAGAAAGAAAGAAAGAAAAAAGAAAGAAAGAAAGAAAGTAAGAAAAAAGAAAGAAAGAAAAACGTAGGAAAGAATGAAAGAAAGAAAGAAAGAAATTAAAAAGAAAGAAAGAAAGAAAGAAAGA
>JAVLUU010000937.1:0-30903 GCA_032206185.1 Columba guinea
GTTCAGGATCTGGGGGGCGGGGGGTTTGGGGGTTCAGGATCTGGGGGTCAGGGGGGTTGGGGGTTCAGGATCTGGGGGGCGGGGGGGGTTGGGGTCAGGGGGGTTGGGGGTTCAGGATCTGGGGGGTGGGGGGGGTTTGGGGGTTCAGGGGGGTCGGGGGTTCAGGATCTGGGGGGCGGGGGGGTTTGGGGTCAGGGGGGTTGGGGGTTCAGGATCTGGGGGGTGGGGGGGGTTTGGGGGTTCAGGGGGGTCGGGGGTTCAGGGGTTCGGGGGGTGTCAGGAGGGTTTGATGGATCAGGGAGGCTCAGGGTGGTCTGGGGGTGTCAGGAGGTTTTGGGGTTCAGGAGAGCGTCAGGGTGGGTCTGGGGGAGTGTCAGGAAGGTTTGGGGGTTCAGGGGGGGTGTCGGGAGGGTTTGGGATCTCAAGGGGGTTTTGGGGTTCAGGGTTTGGGGTGTCAGGAGTTTTAAGGGTGTCAGGAGGTTCTGGGGGTTCAGGGGGGTGTCAGGAGTGTTTGGGGGTGTCAGGAGGTTTTGGGGGTTCGGGAGGGTCTGGGGGGGTGTCAGGAGAATTTGGGGGTTCAGGGGGGTTCCAGGGGGTGTCAGGAGGGTTTTGGGGGTTCAGGTGGGTCTGGGGGGTGTCAGGAGGTTTTGGTTGTTCAGGGGGGTTCCAGGGGGGTGTCAGGAGGGTTTTGGGGTTCAGGCGGGTCTGGGGGGCTGTCAGGAGGGTTTGGGGGTTCAGGGGGGTCTGGGGGGGTGTCAGGAGGGTTTGGGGGTGTCAGGAGGGTTGGGGGGTTCAGGGGGGTTCCAGGGGGGTGTCAGGAGGGTTGGGGGGTTCAGGGGGGTTCCAGGGGGGTGTCAGGAGGGTTTGGGGGTGTCAGGAGGATTTGGGGGTTCAGGGGGGTTCCAGGGGGGTGTCAGGAGGGTTTGGGGGTTCAGGGGGGTTCTAGGGGGGTGTCAGGAAGGTTTGGGGGTGTCAGGAGGATTTGGGGGTTCAGGGGGGTTCCAGGGGGGTGTCAGGAGGGTTGGGGGTTCAGGGGGGTTCCAGGGGGGTCCAGGGGGGTTCCAGGGGGGTGTCAGGAGGGTTTGGGGGTTCAGGGGGGTTCCAGGGGGGTGTCAGGAGGGTTCGGGGGTGTCAGGAGGGTCGGGGGGTGTCGGGGGGGCTCGGGGGGCCGGTTTTGGGGTGCCGTTACCATGGTGAGCAGCAGCGGCAGCAGGGTGGCGGGCAGCAGCCCCTCCAGCCGCAGCCCCAGCAGCGCCGGCAGCGACACTCCGCCTGCGGGACGGGGGGGGCAGCGACAATTGGGGGGCCGGGGGGGTCCCCCCTGGACTCAGGGGGTGTCCTGGGGGTCTGGGTGTTCCCCCCCCGGACTCAGCAACACTTGGGGGGTCCCTGGAGGTCTTTGTGTGTGTGTGTCCCTGACTCAGGGGGGGTCCCCAGGGTCTGTGTGGCCCCCCCAGACTCAGCGCCACTTGGGGGGTCCCAGGCGTGGCCAGCACCACTCAGGGGGGTCCCGGGGGGTCTGTGCGTCCCCCCCGGACTCAGCACCACTTGGGGGGGTCCCGGGGGGTCCCCAGGGGTCTGTGTGTCCCCCCCCGACTCAGCACCACTTGGGGGGTCCCTGGGGGTCTGTTTGTGTCCCCCCAGACTCAACAACACTTGGGGGTCCCTGGGGGGGTCAGTGCCACTCGGGGGGTCCCGGGGGGGGGTCCCAGGGGGCTGTGTGACCCCCCCCCGGACTCAGCGCCACTTGGGGGGTCCCGGGGGGGTCAGCACCACCTGGGGGGTCCCGGGGGGTCCCTGGGGTCTGTGTGTCCCCTCCCGGACTCAGCATCACTTGGTGGGTTCCGGGGGGGTCAGCACCACTCGGGGGGTCCCAGGGGGGTCCTGGGGGGGTCTGCGTGTCCCCCCCAGACTCAGCACCACTTGGGGGGTCCCTGGGGGTCTGTTTGTGTCCCCCCAGACTCAACAACACTTGGGGGGTCCCCGGGGGGGTCAGTGCCACTCGGGGGGTCCCGGGGGGGGTCCCAGGGGGCTGTGTGACCCCCCCCCGGACTCAGCGCCACTTGGGGGGGTCCCTGGGGGTCTGTGTGTGTCCCCCTCTCCCTGGGGATCCCTGGGGTCTGTGTGTCGCCCCCGGACTCAGCGCCACTTGGGGGGTCCCGGGGGGGTCAGCACCACTTGGGGGGTCCCGGGGGGGTCCCTGGGGTCTGTGTGTCCCCCCCCGGACTCAGCACCACTTGGTGGGTTCCGGGGGGGGTCAGCACCACTCGGGGAGTCCCAGGGGGGTCCTGGGGGGGTCTGTGTGTCCCCCCCAGACTCAGCACCACTTGGGGGTTCCCCGGGGGGTCCCTGGGGTCTGTGTGTCCCCCCCAGACTCAGCACCACTTGGTGGGTTCCAGGGGGGGTCAGCACCACTCAGGGCGTTTCGGGGGGTCCCTGGGGGGGTCAGCACCACTTGGGGGGTCCCGGGGGGGTCCCAGGGGTCCGTGTGCCCCCCCCGGCCTCACCTTGAGCCCCGAGTGCTCCCTCCAGAGCCAGACGAGCGCGGGCGCCAGCCCCGACACCAGCAGCACGCTGGTGAAGCGGCGCTTGATGACGGACGGGTGGTCCCTGCGGGGGGGGGTCAGTGCCCCCCGACACCCCAGGGGGGCACGGGACCCCCAAAACCTCCCCAGAAACCCCCCAGATACCCCACAGACCCCCCCAGATACCCCACAGACCCCCCCAGATACCCCCCCAAGTACCCCATAGACCCCATGGATACCCCAGATACCCCACAGACCCCCCCAGATACCCCACAGACCCCCCCCAGAACCTCCCCCAGATACCCCACAGACCCCCCCACATACCCCACAGACCCCCCCAGACCCCCCCCCAAGTACCCCATAGACCCCATGGATACCCCAGATACCCCACAGACCCCCCCAGATACCCCACAAACCACAGACCCCCCCAGATACCCCACAGACCCCCCCAGAACCTCCCCCAGATACCCCACAGACCCCCCCCAGAACCTCCCCCAGATACCCCACAGACCCCCCCCAAGTACCCCATAGACCTCATGGATACCCCAGATACTCCACAGACCCCCCCAGATACCCCACAGACCCCCCCAGAACCTCCCCCAGATACCCCACAGACCCCCCCAGATACCCCACAGACCCCCCCAGAACCTCCCCCAGATACCCCACAGATCCCCCCAGAACCTCCCCCAGATACCCCACAGGCCCCCCCAGATACCCCACAGACCCCCCCCAGATACCCCACAGACCCCCCCAGAACCTCCCCCAGATACCCCCCAGACCCCCCCCCCAAGTACCCCACAGACCCCATGGATACCCCAGATACCCCACAGACCCCCCCAGATACCACACAGACCCCCCCAGATACCACACAGACCCCCCCCAGAACCTCCCCCAGATACCCCACAGACCTCCCCAGACCCCCCCCCAAGTACCCCATAGACCCCATGGATACCCCAGATACCCCACAGACCCCCCCGAACCCCCCCAAATACCCCATAAACCCCATAGACCCCACAGGGGACCCCACGGATCCCCCAGATACCCCATAGACCCCCAGCGTACCCCATAAACCTCCCCAGAACCCCCCCAGGTACCCCATAGACCCCATGGATCCCCCAGATACCCCAGAAACCCCCCAGATACCCCATAGACTCCCCCAGAATCCTCCCAGATACCCCAGAGACCCCCCCCCACAGCCCAGAACCCCCCCCAGATACCACCTAGACCCCCCCCCCACCAAGTTGCCCTATAGCCCCCCCCCTGGTTCCCATAGAGCCCCCAGCCTCCCTCAATTGCCCCATAGAACACCTTGAACCCCCCCAGACACCCCCCACACCCGCCCAATTGCCCCATAGCCCCCTCCCCATTCCCATAGACCCCCCAGCCCCACCCCCGTTCCCATAGACTACCCAGACCCCCCCAGTTGCCCCATAGAACACCCTGAACCCCCCCAGATACCCCTCAGACCCCCCCATGTTGCCCTATAGCCCCCTCCCCGTTCCCATAGACCCCCCAGGCCCCCCATGCTGTCCCATAGCCCCCCTCCTGGTTCCCATAGACCCCTCAGACCCCCCCCATGCTGCCCCATAGAACACCCTGAACCCCCCCAGATACCCCTCAGACCCCCCCCCATGCTTGCCCCATAGAACACCCTGAACCCCCCCAGATACCCCTCAGACCCCCCCCCATGCTGCCCCATAGAACACCCTGAAACCCCCCCAGATACCCCTCAGACCCCCCCCATGCTGCCCCATAGAACACCCTGAACCCCCCCAGATACCCCTCAGACCCCCCCCCATGCTGCCCCATAGCCCCCTCCCCGTTCCCATAGACCCCACAGAACCCCCCCAGTTGCCCCATAGAACACCCTCAACCCCCCCATAGACCCCCCAGCCCCCCCCATGTTGCCCCATAGCCCCCTCCCCGTTCCCATAGACCCCCCAGACCCCCCCATGCTGCCCCCCAGCCCCCCCGGTTCCCATAGACCCCCCAGACCCCCCCCATGCTGCCCCATAGCCCCCTCCCCGTTCCCATAGACCCCCCAGACCCCCCCCAGACCCCCCCAGTTGCCCCATAGAACACCCTGAACCCCCCCACATACCCCTCACAACCCCCCAATTGCCCCACAGTCCCCTCCCCGTTCCCATAGACCCCCCAGACCCCCCCCATGCTGCCCCATAGCCCCCTCCCCGTTCCCATAGACCCCCCCAGCCCCCCCATGCTGCCCCATAGCCCCCCTCCCCGTTCCCATAGACCCCCCAGACCCCCCCCATGTTGCCCCATAGCACCCTCCCCGTTCCCATAGACCCCCCAGACCCCCCCCATGCTGCCCCCATAGAACACCCTGAACCCCCCCAGATACCCCTCAGACCCCCCCCATGCTGCCCCATAGCCCCCTCCTGGTTCCCATAGACCCCCCCAGACCCCCCCCAGACCCCCCCAGTTGCCCCATAGAACACCCTGAACCCCCCCACATACCCCTCACACCCCCCCCAATTGCCCCACAGCCCCCTCCCCGTTCCCATAGACCCCCCAGCCCCCCCCATGCTGCCCCACAGCCCCCTCCCCGTTCCCATAGACCCCCCAGACCCCCCCCATGCTGCCCCCCAGCCCCCCCGGTTCCCCGTCCCCCGTACCGCGGCAGGGGGCTGCCCCACACGTAGAGGCTGCCCACGTAGCAGCAGGCCAGGCTCAGGCAGGCCAGCACGGCGGCCCAGCACGGCCCGGGCCCGCAGCCCGCTCCGGGGGCTCCGGGGGCTCCGGGGGGTCCCGGTTCCAGCCCCGGGACCGACCCGGCCCGGCCCGGCGAGGCCCAGGACGAGCCCGCGGGCTCCGACACCGCCATGGCGCCGGGGGCGGGGCCGGCAGGGGGCGGAGCCAGGGAAAGGGGAGGAGTCGGGGCGGAGCCAGCAAATGGGGATGGGACAGGGGCGGGGGCCGAGGGGAGACGGGGCGGGGGCAACGCTGCGGGGTGGGGAGGGGGCGTGGTTAAGGCATGGGGGCGTGGCCAGAGCATGCAGAGCGTGATTAGGGCATGGAGGCGTGGGCAGGGGCATGGGGGCGTGGCCAGGAGCCGAGGGGGCGTGTCAAGGGGCGGAGCGAGGTGCCGCGGGGGCGTGGCGATGGGAACTGGGTGGGAAACTGGGTTGGAACTGGTGGGGTACTGGGATTTGGGGACTGGGATGAAGTGGGGGAACTGGGTCTAACTGGTCAAACTGGGGCCAACTGGGGGAACTGGATCCAACTGGTTAAACTGGGACCAACTGGGGCCAACTGGGGGAACTGGGGCCAACTGGGGGAACTGGGACCAACTGGTCAAACTGGGACCAATTGGGGAACTGGGACCAATGAGGGAAACTGGGAGCAACTGGGACAAACTGGGGGAACTGGGGGGGGTCCGTCCCTCAGGCCTGCGGAATGGGGGGTCACAGGGGTTAATGGGGGGGTCACAGGGGTTAATGGGGGTCATGGGGGTAAATGGGGGGTCATCGGGAGTTAATGGGGGGTCACAGGGGTTAATGGGGGTCACAGGAGAAAATGGGGGGTCATGGGGGTTAATGGGGGAATCATAGGGGTTAATGGGGGGTCGGGGGGGTTAATGAGGGTCACAGGGCTTAATGGGGGTCATGGGAAATAACAGGGGGTCATCAGGAGTTAATGGGGGGTCATGGGAGATAATGGGGGGTCACAGGGATTAACAGGGGATCATGGGACTTAATGAGGGGGTCACAGGGGTTAATGGGGGGTCATGGGAGATAATGGGGGGGGGTCACAGGGTTAATGGGGGGATCACAGAGGTTATCGGGGGGGTCACGGTGGAGAAGTCACCCCCATGACCCCCCAATGTCCCCAACCCACCTGTGGCCACGTCCCCCGCTCCTCCCGCCGCCCTATGGGGACACAGCGGGGGGGGGGTCATGAGGGTCTGGGGGGCGGGGGGGGGCGGGTGGTGTGACCCTCCCACTCTATTACTCACCCCTGGCGGTGTCCCTGGGGGTGTCCCTGGGGGTGTCCCGGGGGGGTGTCCCCAGGGGGGCCCCCAGGGGGGTCCCCGGGGGTGTCCCTGGGGGTGTCCCTGGGGGTGTCCCCAGGGGGGTCCCCAGGGGGGTCCCCGGGGGGTGTCCCAGGGGGTGTCCCTGGGGGTGTCCCTGGGGGTGTCCCCATGGGTGTCCCCGGGGGGGTCCCTGGGGGTGTCCCCAGGGGTGTCCCCATGGGTGTCCCCGGGGGGGTCCCCGGGGGGGTCCCTGCAGCCGCGGTGCAGCCGGCGGTGCTGGGTGACGTGTGCCAAACTCCGCCGCGCCGCCACCGCCAGCGCCGCTGTGTCCGTGACCTGTGGAGGGGGGGGAATGGGGTAAAATATGGGGGGGGGGACACACCCACTGTCCCCAGCGGGGGGTCCCTGTGGGGGTGTCCGTGTCCCCCCCCCACTATGGACCTGCATGGTGTCCAGACAGGCGCGGCGGAAGCGGGAGCTGGTGCTGCCGGTCACCACGGCCGCCAGCGCGGCCACCGCCACCGGGACGGACCGGGACACGCGCTGCTGGGCCTGGGGGGCATGGGGGGCATGGGGGTTATGGGGGAATGGGGGTTATGGGGGAATGGGGGCTATGGGGGGCATGGGGTTAATGGGGGGAATGGGGCATGGGGTTAATGGGGGCATGGGGGGGAACAGGGGTCATAGGGGTTAATGGGGGCATGGGCCGAATGGGGGGCATGGGGTTAATGGGGGTAATGGGGTTAATGGGGGGCATGGGGTTAATGGGGGGAATGGGGGGCATGGGGGTTAATGGGGGCATGGGGGGCATGGGGTTAATGGGGGCATGGGGGCATGAAGTTAATGGGGGGCATGGGGGTAATGGGGGTAATGGGGGTAATGGGGGCATGGGGGGAACAGGGGTCATAGGGGTTAATGGGGGGCATGGGGCCGAATGGGGGTTATGGGGGAATGGGGGTTATGGGGAGCATGGAGGGTTAAGGGGGGCATGGGGTTAATGGGGGGAATGGGGGGCATGGGGTTAATGGGGGCATGGGGTTAATGGGGGTAATGGGGGTCATGGGGTTAATGGGGGCATGGGGGGGAACAGGGGTCATAGCGGTTAATGGGGGGCATGGGGTTAATGGGGGCACGGGGGCATGAAGTTAATGGGGGGCATGGGGGTAATGGGGGTAATGGGGGCATGGGGGAACAGGGGTCATAGGGGGTTAATGGGGGCATGGGCCGAATGGGGGTTATGGGGGAATGGGGGTTATGGGGAGCATGGAGATTAAGGGGGGCATGGGGTTAATGGGGGAAATGGGGGGCATGGGGTTAATGGGGACATGGGGGGAATGGGGGGCATGGGGTTAATGGGGGTAATGTGGGTCATGGGGGTAATGGGGGCATGGGAGAAACAGGGGTCACAGGGGTTAATGGGGGGCATGGGGTTAATGGGGGTAATGTGGTCATGGGGGTAATGGGGTCATGGGGGTAATGGGGGCATGGGGGGAACAGGGGTCATAGGGGTTAATGGGGGCATGGGCTGAATGGGGGGCATGGGGTTAATGGGGGTAATGGGGTTAATGGGGTCATGGGGTTAATGGGGGTAATGGGGTTAATGGGGGCATGGGGGGTATGGGGGTAATGGGGTTAATGGGGGGCATGGGGGCATGAAGTTAATGGGGGCCATGGGAGTAATGGGGGTAATGGGGGCATGGGGGGAACAGGGGTCATAGGGGTTAATGGGGGGCATGGGCTGAATGGGGGGCATGGGGTTAATGGGGGGGCATGGGGTTAATGGGGGTAATGGGGTTAATGGGGTCATGGGGTTAATGGGGGTAATGGGGTTAATGGGGGTAATGGGGTTAATGGGGGCATGGGGGGGAATGGGGGTAATGGGGTTAATGGGGGGCATGGGGGTAATGGGGGTAATGGGGGCATGGGTGGAACAGGGGTCACAGGGGTTAATGGGGGCATGGGGTTAATGGGGGTAATGGGGGGCATAGGGGTTAATGGGGGGCATGGGGGGAACAGGGGTCATAGGGGTTAATGGGGGTAATGGGGTTGATGGGGGCATGGGGGAATGGGGGTAATGGGGGTTCATGTGGGCATGGGGGTTAACAGGGGTCACGGGGTTAATGGGGGGGCATGGGGTTAATGGGGGGCATGGGGGTCATGGGGGTTAATGGGGGCATGGGGGGTAACGGGGGGTCATGGGGGTTAATGGGGGCATGGGGGTAATGGGGGGGTCATGGGGTAACAGGGCGTCAGAGGGGTTAATGGGGGACATGGGGGTAATGGGGGGCATGGGAGTAATGGGGGGTGTCACAGTGTCAATGGGGTGTCACGGGGTCAATGGGGGGGTCACAGGGTCAATGGGGGGTCCCCGTGTCTCACGCGGTGCCGGCGCCGCATGCGCCGCAGCAGGGGGTGCACAGGGGTTATTGGGGTGTCATAGAGGTTAATGGGGTGCACAGGGGTTAATGGGGTATCATAAGGGTTAATGGGGTGTCATAGGGAGTTAATGGGGTGCATAGGAGGTTGTTATTGGGGTGTCATGGGGGGGTCAATGGGGGGGTCCCCGTGTCTCACACGGTGCCGGCGCCGCATGCGCCGCAGCAGGGGGTGCACAGGGGTTAATGGGGTGTCATAGGGGTTAACGGGGTGCATAGGGGGGTTGTTATTGGGGTGTCATGGGGGGTCAATGGGGGGGTCCCCGTGTCTCACGTGGTGCCGGCGCCACATGCGCCGCAGCAGGGGGTGCACAGGGGTTAATGGGTGGTGTCATAGGGGTTATTGGGGTGCACAGGGGTTAATGGGGTGCACAGGGGTTAATGGGGTGCATAGGAGGTTGTTATTGGGGTGTCATGGGGGGTCAATGGGGGGTCCCCGTGTCTCACGCGGGGTGCCGGCGCCGCATGCGCCACAGCAGGGGGGTGCACAGGGGTTATTGGGGTGTCATAGGGGTTAATGGGGTGTCATAGGGGTTATTGGGGTGTCATAGGGGTTAATGGGGTGCATAGGGGGTTGTTATTGGGGGTGCATAGGGGGTCAATGGGGGGTCCCCGGTGTCTCACGCGGTTGCCGGCGCCGCATGCGCCGCAGCAGGGGGTGCACAGGGGTTAATGGGGTGTCATGGGGGGTTAATGGGGTGTATAGGGGGTTGTTATTGGGGCGCATAGGGGGTCAATGGGGGGGTCCCCGTGTCTCACGCGGGTGCCGGGCGCCGCATGCGCCACAGCAGGGGGTGCACAGGGGTTATTGGGGTGTCATAGGGGTTAATGGGGTGTCATAGGGGTTATTGGGGTGTCATAGGGGTTTAATGGGGTGCATAGGGGGTTGTTATTGGGGTGCATAGGGGGGTCAATGGGGGGTCCCCGTGTCTCACGCGGTGCCGGCGCCGCATGTGCCGCAGCAGGGGGTGCACAGGGGTTAATGGGGTGTCATAGGGGTTAATGGGGTGCACAGGGGTTAATGGGGTATCATAAGGGTTAATGGGGTGTCATAGGGGATAATTGGGGTGTCATAGGGGGTCAATGGGGGGGTCACAGGGTCAATGGGGGCTCCCCGTGTCTCACGCGGTGCCGGCGCCGCATGCGCTGCAGCAGGGGGTGCACAGGGGTTATTGGGGTGTCATAGGGGTTAATGGGGTGCATAGGGGTTATTGGGGTGCATAGGGGGTTGTTATTGGGGTGCATAGGGGGTCAATGGGGGGTCCCCGTGTCTCACGCGGTGCCGGCGCCGCATGTGCCGCAGCAGGGGGTGCAGGAGGCGCCGCAGCCCCCGCTCCAGCGCCGGGCGGCTCAGGCGCAGCGCCGGCTCCAGGTGCCGCAGCAGCAGCTGACGGGTGCCTGGGAGGGGACACAACATGGGGACACCCCCGAGACCCCCCCAGAGCATGGGGACACCCCCGAGACACCCCGAGACATCCCCCGAGACACCCCCTGACCTTGAGGACACCCACCATGGGGACACCCCCGAGACACCCCCAGAGCATGGGGACACCCCCGAGACACCCCCAGACACCCCCAGAGCATGGGGACACCCCCGGGACACCCCAAGACACCCCCAGAGCATGGGGACACTGCCATGGGGACACCCCCTGACCATGAGGACACCCCAAAGTCATAGAGACACCCCTGGAGACACCCCCTGACCATGGGGACACCACCATGGGGACACCCCCGGACACCCCCAGAGCATGGGGACACCCCTGAGACACCCCGAGACATCCCCCGAGACACCCCCTGACCTTGGGGACACTGCCATGGGGACACCCCCTGACCATGAGGACACCCCAAAGTCATAGAGACACCCCTGGAGACACCCCCTGACCATGGGGACACCCACCATGGGGACACCCCCGAGACACCCCGAGACATCCCCCAAGACACCCCCAGAGCATGGGGGACACCCCCGAGACACCCCCAGACACCCCCAGAGCATGGGGACACCCCTGAGACACCCCGAGACACCCTGAGACACCCCCTGACCTTGAGGACACCCACCATGGGGACACCCCCGGACACCCCCAGAGCATGGGGACACCCCCGAGACACCCCCAGACACCCCCAGAGCATGGGGACACTGCCATGGGGACACCCCTGACCATGAGGACACCCCAAAGTCATAGAGACACCCCTGGAGACACCCCCTGACCATGGGGACACCCACCATGGGGACACCCCCGAGACACCCCGAGACATCCCCCAAGACACCCCCAGAGCATGGGGACACCCCCGAGACACCCCGAGACACCCCGAGACACCCCCTGACCTTGAGGACACCCACCATGGGGACACCCCCGGACACCCCCAGAGCATGGGGACACCCCCAAGACACCCCAAGACATCCCCTGAGACACCCCCTGACCATGGGGACACTGCCATGGGTACAACCCCAAGACACCCCCTGACCTTGGGGACACCCACCATGGGGACACCCCTGGACACCCCCTGAGCATGGGGACACCCCCGAGACACCCCCAGACACCCCCAGAGCATGGGGACACTGCCATGGGGACACCCCCTGACCATGAGGACACCCCAAAGTCATAGAGACACCCCTGGAGACACCCCCTGACCATGGGGACACCGCCATGGGGACACCCCAAAGTCATAGGGACACCCCCAAGACACTCCCTGACCATGGGGATACCCCAAAGTCATAGAGACACCCCTGGAGACACCCCCTGACCATGGTGACACCCCCTGACCATGAGAACACCCCAAAGTCATAGAAACACCCCTGGAGACACCCCCTGACCATGGGGACACCCCCTGACCATGAGAACACCCCAAAGTCATAGAGACACCCCCAAGACACCCCCTGACCATGGGGACACCACTATGGGGACACCCCAAAGTCATAGGGACACCCCTGGAAACACCCCCTGACCGTGGTGACACCCCCTGACCATGAGGACACCCCAAAGTCATAGGGATGCCCTCCAAACCTTGGGGACACCCCTGGGGACCCCCCCACCCCTTGGTGACCCCAGCCCTTGGGGACACCCCCAGGGACCCCCCCAACCCTTGGGGACCCCCCCCATGGACCCCCTCCCTCCAGCCCTTGCAGACCCCCCCAGCCCATGGGGACCCCCCCAGGGACCCCCCCAACCCTTGGGGACCCCCCCATGGACCCCCCCCCCTCCAGCCCTTGCAGACCCTCCCAGCCCACGGGGACCCCCCCAGGGACCCCCCCAGCCCTTGGGGACACCCCCAGGGACCCCCCCAACCCTTGGGGACCCCCCCCATGGACCCCCTCCCTCCAGCCCTTGCAGACCCCCCCAGCCCATGAGGACCCCCCCAGGGACCCCCCCAGCCCTTGGGGACACCCCCAGGGACCACCCCCCCAGCCCTTGGGGACCCCCCCCAGAAACCCCCCCAGCCCTTGGGGACCCCCCAGCCCATGGGGACACCCTCAGGAACCCCCCCAGGGACCCCCCCCAGCCCTTGGGGACCCCCCATGGACCACCCCCCCCCAGCCGGTGGGGAAACACCCAGGGACCCCCCCAGCCCATTGGGACAACCCCAGGGACCCCCCCAGCCCTTGGGGACCCCCCCATGGACCCCCCCCCCCTCCAGCCCTTGCAGACCCCCCCAGCCCATGGGGACCCCCCCCCAGGGACCCCCCCAGCCCTTGGGGACCCCCCACAGGGACCCCCCCAGGGACCCCCCCAGCCCTTGCGGACCCCCCCATGGACCCCCCCCTCCAGCCCTTGCAGACCCCCCCCCCCCAGCCCATGGGGACCCCCCCAGGGACCCCCCCCAGCCCTTGGGGACCCCCCATGGACCACCCCCCCCCCAGCCGGTGGGGAAACACCCAGGGACCCCCCCCAGCCCATTGGGACAACCCCAGGGACCCCCCCAGCCCTTGGGGACCCCCCCATGGACCCCTCCCCCTCCAGCCCTTGCAGACCCCCCCAGCCCATGGGGACCCCCCCAGGGACCCCCCCAGCCCTTGGGGACCCCCCCATGGACCCCCCCTCTCCAGCCCTTGCAGACCCCCCCAGCCCATGGGGACCCCCCCAGGGACCCCCCCAGGGACCCCCCCAGCCCTTGGGGACCCCCCACAGGGACCCCCCCAGGGTCCCCCCCAGCCCTTGGGGACCCCCCCATGGACCCCCCCCAGCCCTTGGGGAAACCCCCAGGGACCCCCCCCAACTTGGGGCCCCCCCCTGACCGCTGTCATAGGGCTGGAAGGGGTCGTGGTGGCGGAGGAAGAGGAAGAGCAGCAGGGTCTGGGGGTGCCGCTCCCCGTCCGCGTCTCCCCCCATCTGCCGCACCACGTAGGTGACATCGGGGACCGCCAGCTCTGCGGGGGGGACACGAGGTGACACCGGGGGGGGCCATTGCATGGGGAACTGGGGATATGGGGACGTGGGGGGCATGGGGGGATATGGGGGACATGGGGGACATGGGGGGCATGGGGAGATATGGGGGACATGGGGGGATATGGGGGGGTATGGGCGGAATGGGGGACATGGGGGTATATGGGGGACACTGGGGACATGGGGGATATGGGGGACACAGGGCGATATGGGGGACATGGGGGGATATGGGAGACACAGGGGACATAGGGGGATATGGGGGAGGTGGGGGACATGGGGGACATGGGGGGACACGGGACATGGGGCATATGGGGGACATGGGGGATGTGGGGGACACAGGGGACATGGGGGATATGGGGGACATGGGGGGCCATGGGGCCATGGGGAATATGGGGGATGTGGGGGACACAGGGGACATGGGGGATATGGGGGACATGGGGGGGACATGGGGCCATGGGGAATATGGGGGATGTGGGGGACACAGGGGACATGGGGGACATGGGAGATGTGGGGGACACAGGGGACATGGGGGGACATGGGGGATGTGGGGGACACAGGGGACATGGGGGGACATGGGGGATGTGGGGGACACAGGGGACATGGGGGACATGGGAGTATATGGGGGACATGGGGGACATGGGGGGACATGGGGCCATGGGGAATATGGGGGATGTGG
Organism: Columba guinea; assembly: GCA_032206185.1. NCBI lineage: Eukaryota > Metazoa > Chordata > Aves > Columbiformes > Columbidae > Columba > Columba guinea. The sequence goes on from JAVLUU010000937.1 coordinate 14,010, forward strand.
GGGACACAGGGGACATGGGGGGACATGGAGGGACATGGGGGGACACAGGGGACAGGGGGGACATGGGGAACATGGGGGACATGGGGTCACAAGGGACATGGGGGACATGGGGGATATGGGGGACATGGGGGGACACGGGGCCATGGGGAATATGGGGGATGTGGGGGACACAGGGGACATGAGAGATGTGGGGGACACAGGGGACATGGGGGGACATGGGGGGGATATGGGGGAGGCGGGGGACATGGGGGATGTGGGGGACACAGGGGACATGGGGGACATGGGAGTATATGGGGGACACGGGGGACATGGGGGGACACGGGGCCATGGGGAATATGGGGGATGTGGGGGACACAGGGGACATGGGGGACATGGGAGTATATGGGGGACATGGGGGACATGGGGGGACACGGGGCCATGGGGAATATGTGGGATGTGGGGGACACAGGGGACATGGGGGGACATGGGGGACACAGGGGACACGGAGGACATGGGGGGACACAGGGGACATGGGGGACATGGGGAACATGGGGGACATGGGGTCACAAGGGACATGGGGGACATGGGGGATATGGGGGACATGGGGGGACATGGGGCCATGGGGAATATGGGGGATGTGGGGGACACAGGGGACATGAGAGATGTGGGGGACACAGGGGACATGGGGGGACATGGGGGGATATGGGGGAGGCGGGGGACATGGGGGATGTGGGGGACACAGGGGACATGGGGGACATGGGAGTATATGGGGGACACGGGGGACATGGGGGGACACGGGGCCATGGGGAATATGGGGGATGTGGGGGACACAGGGGACATGGGGGGACACAGGGGACATGGGGGACATGGGGAACATGTGGGACATGGGGGATATGGGGACATGGGGGACACGGGGGACACGAAGGACCCCCCAATCACCTGGTTCACGTTGGGGTCCCACGTGGGGGGACGCGCTGAGGCCGAATCGCGGCCACTCGGCCACACACGCCGGGTCCCCCAGCAGCGGGGGGGGGGGCGCGGGGCCACGGGAGCCCCCCCGGGTCATACAGGAACACGTGCGGGTGTCAAGGACAACAGACAATGGGGGACCCCCCCACAGCCCCTGGGGCGTGGGGACAGGGACACCGGACCCCCCCGTGTCCACCTGGGTGGGGTGACAGGGACACACATGTCTCCCCATGTCCCCCCCCACAAGACATGGTGACAGGGACACATGTCCCCCCCACAACATGGTGACAAGGACACAGGTGTCCCCCCATGTCCCCCCACCCAGGATATGGTGACAAGGACACATGTGTCCCCCGTGTCCCCCCCCAGGCCATGGTGACAGTGACACAGGTGACCCCCATGTCCCCCCCAGGCCATGGTGACAAGGACACATGTGTCCCCCATGTCCCCCCCAGGCCATGGTGACAGGGACACAGGTGTCCCCCATGTCCCCCCCAGGCCATGGTGACAAGGACACAGGTGACCCCCATGTCCCCCCCAGGACATGGTGACAAGGACACAGGTGACCCCCATGTCCCCCCCAGGCCATGGTGACAAGGACACAGGTGTCCCCCATGTCCCCCCAGGCCATGGTGACAGTGACACAGGTGTCCCCCATGTCCCCCCAGGCCATGGTGACAGTGACACAGGTGACCCCCATGTCCCCCCAGGCCATGGTGACAGTGACACAGGTGTCCCCCGTGTCCCCCCCAGGCCATGGTGACAGTGACACAGGTGACCCCCATGTCCCCCCCAGGCCATGGTGACAAGGACACAGGTGTCCCCCATGTCCCCCCCAGGCTGGTGACAGTGACACAGGTGTCCCCCATGTCCCCCCAGGCCATGGTGACAGTGACACAGGTGACCCCCATGTCCCCCCAGGCCATGGTGACAGTGACACAGGTGTCCCCCGTGTCCCCCCCAGGCCATGGTGACAGTGACACAGGTGACCCCCATGTCCCCCCCAGGCCATGGTGACAAGGACACAGGTGTCCCCCATGTCCCCCCAGGCTGGTGACAGTGACACAGGTGTCCCCCATGTCCCCCCAGGCCATGGTGACAGTGACACAGGTGACCCCCATGTCCCCCCCAGGCCATGGTGACAGTGACACAGGTGTCCCCCATGTCCCCCCCAGGCCATGGTGACAAGGACACAGGTGACCCCCATGTCCCCCCCAGGCCATGGTGACAGTGACACAGGTGTCCCCCCATGTCCCCCCCAGGCCATGGTGACAAGGACACAGGTGTCCCCCATGTCCCCCCAGGCTGGTGACAGTGACACAGGTGTCCCCCATGTCCCCCCAGGCCATGGTGACAGTGACACAGGTGACCCCCATGTCCCCCCAGGCCATGGTGACAGTGACACAGGTGTCCCCCGTGTCCCCCCCAGGCCATGGTGACAGTGACACAGGTGACCCCCATGTCCCCCCCCAGGCCATGGTGACAAGGACACAGGTGTCCCCCATGTCCCCCCAGGCTGGTGACAGTGACACAGGTGTCCCCCATGTCCCCCCAGGCCATGGTGACAGTGACACAGGTGTCCCCCATGTCCCCCCAGGCCATGGTGACAGTGACACAGGTGACCCCCATGTCCCCCCCAGGCCATGGTGACAGTGACACAGGTGACCCCCATGTCCCCCCCAGGCCATGGTGACAGGGACACAGGTGTCCCCCATGTCCCCCCAGGCCATGGTGACAGTGACACAGGTGACCCCCATGTCCCCCCCAGGCCATGGTGACAGTGACACAGGTGTCCCCCATGTCCCCCCCAGGCCATGGTGACAAGGACACAGGTGACCCCCATGTCCCCCCCAGGCCATGGTGACAGTGACACAGGTGTCCCCCCATGTCCCCCCCAGGCCATGGTGACAGGGACACAGGTGACCCCCATGTCCCCCCCAGGCTGGTGACAGGGACACAGGTGTCCCCCATGTCCCCCCAGGCCATGGTGACAGTGACACAGGTGTCCCCCATGTCCCCCCCAGGCTGGTGACAGTGACACAGGTGTCCCCCATGTCCCCCCAGGCTGGTGACAGTGACACAGGTGACCCCATGTCCCCCCCAGGCTGGTGACAGTGACACAGGATATGCTGACCCGGGCCAGGCGGGTGGGCAGGTTGGGGACAGCGCGGTGACAGGGACACAGGGCGGTGACGGGCAGCACGCTCAGGTCCCCCCCCAGCCCCGCGGCCGCCGCCGGGGGGGGCACCCGCAGCCCCACGGGGACCCCGGCGACAGGGTGGATCCGGTGACACCCCCAGGGGACACCCCTGGGGGACGGGGACCTGGGGACACGGGGGGAATGGGGGACATGGGGGATATGGGGGACATGGGGGGACATGGGGGGATATGGGGGACATGGGAGACACGGGGACACGGGGGACATGGGGGGATATGGGGGATATGGGGGACATGGGGACACGGGGGACACAGGGACATGGGGACACGGGGGACATGGGGGACAAGGTGGACATGGGGGGGACATGGGGGATATGGGGGACATGGGGACATGGGGGACATGGGAGGATATGGGGGATATGGGGGACATGGGGACATGGGGGACATGGGAGACATGGGGACATGGGGGGACATGGGGGGATATGGGGGACATGGGGGGACATGGGGGGATATGGGGGACATGGGAGACACGGAGACACGGGGGACATGGGGGGATATGGGGGATATGGGGGACATGGGGACATGGGGGACATGGGAGACACGGGGACATGGGGGACATGGGGGGATATGGGGGATATGGGGGACATGGGGGGATATGGGGGATATGGGGGATATGGGGGACATGGGGACATGGGGGACATGGGAGACATGGGGACACGGGGACATGAGGGACATGGGGGGATATGGGGGATATGGGGGACATGGGGGGGATATGGGGGATATGGGGAGATATAAGGGACACGGGGGACAAGGTGGACATGGGGGGACATGGGGGGACATGGGGGACATGGGGGACATGGGTACACAGGGGACACGGGGATATGGGGGACATGGGAGGATATGGGGGATATGGGGGACATGGGGACATGGGGGACATGGGAGACACGGAGACACGGGGGACATGGGGGGATATGGGGGATATGGGGGACATGGGGACACGGGGGACACAGGGACATGGGGACACGGGGGACATGGGGGACAAGGTGGACATGGGGGGACATGGGGGACATGGGGGACATGGGTACACGGGGGACACGGGGATATGGGGGACATGGGAGGATATGGGGGATATGGGGGACATGGGGACATGGGGGACATGGGAGACATGGGGACATGGGGGGGACATGGGGGGATATGGGGGACATGGGGGGACATGGGGGGATATGGGGGACATGGGAGACACGGAGACACGGGGGACATGGGGGGATATGGGGGATATGGGGGACATGGGGACACGGGGGACACAGGGACATGGGGACACGGGGGACATGGGGGACAAGGTGGACATGGGGGGACATGGGGATATGGGGGACATGGGGACATGGGGGACATGGGAGGATATGGGGGATATGGGGGACATGGGGACATGGGGGACATGGGAGACACGGGGACATGGGGGACATGGGGGGATATGGGGGATATGGGAGACACGGGGACATGGGGGACATGGGGGGATATGGGGGATATGGGGGACATGGGGACATGGGGGACATGGGAGACATGGGGACACGGGGGACATGGGGGGATATGGGGGATATGGGGGACATGGGAGACACGGAGACACGGGGGACATGGGGGGATATGGGGGATATGGGGGACATGGGGACACGGGGGACACAGGGACATGGGGGACACGGGGGACATGGGGGACAAGGTGGACATGGGGGGATATGGGGGACATGGGGACATGGGGGACATGGGAGGATATGGGGGATATGGGGGACATGGGGACATGGGGGACATGGGAGACACGGGGACATGGGGGACATGGGGGGATATGGGGGACATGGGGACATGGGGGACATGGGAGACACGGGGACATGGGGGACATGGGGGGATATGGGGGATATGGGGGACATGGGGGGATATGGGGGATATGGGGGACATGGGGGACATGGGAGACATGGGGACACGGGGGACATGGGGGGATATGGGGGATATGGGGGACACGGGGACATGGGGGACAAGGGGGGAATGGGGGACATGGGGAGATATAAGGGACACGGGGGACAAGGTGGACATGGGGGGGACATGGGGGACATGTGGGATATAGGGGACATGGGGGACATGGGGGACATGGGGACACGGGGGACACGAGGACATGGGGGGACACGGGGACATGGGGGGATATGGGGATACCGGGGACATGGGGGACATGGGGGATATGGGGGACATGGGGACATGGGGACACAGGGTATATGGGGGACATCGAGCACATGGGGGATATGGGGGATATGGGGACACGGGGACATGGGGGGGAATGGGGGACATGGGGGGATATGGGGGACACAGGGGACATGGGGGGACACGGGGAACATGGGGGACAAGTGGCTGTGACCACCATGGGGGGTGCAGCACCATGTCCCCAGCCTTGTCCCCATTGCATCATTGCCCCATCCTGTCCCTGTCCCCATCCCATCCCTGTCCCCATCCCGTCCCTGTCCCCATCCCGTCCCTGTCCCCACCCCATCCCTGTCCCCATCCTGTCCCTGTCCCCATCCCGTCCCTGTCCCCATCCCATCCCTGTCCCCATCCCGTCCCTGTCCCCATCCCGTCCCTGTCCCCACCCCATCCCTGTCCCCATCCCGTCCCTGTCCCCGTCCCCATCCCTGTCCCCATCCCGTCCCTGTCCCCATCCCGTCCCTGTCCCCATCCTGTCCCTGTCCCCATCCCCATCCTTGTCTTTGTCCCCATCACAACCTGTTCGTGTCCCCAGCCCTGTCCCCATCCCATCCTTGTCACCTTCTCCCCCTTGTCCTTATCCCTGTCCCCATGCCCTCCTGTCCCCCTCTGTCCCATCCTGCCCCCTCCTGTCCCCATCCTGTCCCATCCTGTCCCCCTCTGTCCCCTCCTGTCCCCTCCTGTCCCCATCCTGTCCCCTCCTGTCCCCCTCTGTCCCATCCTGTCCCCATCCTGTCCCCTCCTGTCCCCCTCTGTCCCATCCTGTCCCCTCCTGTCCCCATCCTGTCCCCTCCTGTCCCCCTCTGTCCCATCCTGTCCCCTCGTATCCTCTCCTGTGCCCTCGTGTCCCCTCGTGTCCCCGTCCCCTCCGTACGTGAAGTGGCAGCTCTGGACCCGCAGCCGCACTCCGGCCAGCGCCCCAGGACCCTCCGCACTGGGGACAGGATGGGGACAGGATGGGGACAGGGACAGGATGGGGACAGGGATGGGGACAGGGACAGGATGGGGACAGGGATGGGGACAGGGACGGGGACAGGGACAGGATAGGGACAGGGACAGGATGGGGACAGGGATGGGGACAGGGACAGGATGGGGACAGGGACAGGATGGGGACAGGGACGGGGACAGGGACAGGATGGGGACAGGGACGGGGATGGGGACAGGGACAGGATGGGGACAGGATGGGGACAGGGACAGGATTGGGACAGGGACGGGGATGGGGACAGGGACAGGATGGGGACAGGGATGGGGACAGGGACAGGATGGGGACAGGGACGGGATGGGGACAGGATGGGGACAGGGACAGGATGGGGACAGGGACGGGGATGGGGACAGGGACAGGATGGGGACAGGATGGGGACAGGGACAGGATGGGGACAGGGACAGGATGGGGACAGGGACGGGGATGGGGACAGGGACGGGGACAGGGACAGGATGGGGACACGGACAGGATGGGGACAGGGACAGGATGGGGACAGGGATGGGGACAGGGACAGGATGGGGACACGGACAGGATGGGGACAGGGACAGGATGGGGACAGGGACGGGGATGGGGACAGGGACGGGGACAGGGACAGGATGGGGACAGGGACAGGGATGGGGACAGGGACAGGATGGGGACACGGACAGGATGGGGACAGGGACAGGATGGGGACAGGATGGGGACAGGGACAGGATGGGGACAAGGACAGGGTTGGCACCGGGGACATGGTGGCCCTGTCCCCACCCCTGACCCACCCCATGTCCCTGTCCCATGTCCCCACCCCTGTCCCCATCCCATGTCCCCAAGGGACGAGCCACCAGGTGGGGGGTGTCCCTGGGGTGGGTGTCCCCACACCAGGTGTCCCCAGGGGTGTCCCCGGGGGTGTCCCTGGGGGTGTCCCTGGGGGTGTCCCCAGGTGTCCTCAGGGTGTCCCCAGGGGTGTCCCTGGGGGTGTCCCCAGGTGTCCCCGGGTGTCCCTGGGGGTGTCCCCAGGTGTCCTCAGGGTGTCCCCAGGGTGTCCCTGGGGGTGTCCCCAGGTGTCCTCAGGGTGTCCCCAGGGTGTCCCCAGGTGTCCTCAGGGTGTCCCCCGGGTGTCCCTGGGGGTGTCCCCAGGTGTCCTCAGGGTGTCCCCAGGGTGTCCCCAGGTGTCCCCAGGTGTCCTCAGGGTGTCCCCAGGGGTGTCCCCAGGTGTTCCCAGGTGTCCCCGGGTGTCCCTGGGGGTGTCCCCAGGTGTCCTCAGGGTGTCCCCAGGGGTGTCCCCAGGTGTCCCCAGGTGTCCCCGGGTGTCCCTGGGGGTGTCCCCAGGTGTCCTCAGGGTGTCCCCAGGGGTGTCCCCAGGTGTCCCCAGGTGTCCCCGGGTGTCCCTGGGTGTGTCCCCAGGTGTCCCCGGGTGTCCCTGGGGGTGTCCCCAGGTGTCCTCAGGGTGTCCCCAGGGTGTCCCCAGGTGTCCCCAGGTGTCCCTGGGTGTCCCTGGGGGTGTCCCCAGGGTGTCCCCAGGTGTCCTCAGGGTGTCCCCAGGGTGTCCCTGGGGGTGTCCCCAGGTGTCCTCAGGGTGTCCCCAGGGGTGTCCCCAGGTGTCCCCAGGTGTCCCCGGGTGTCCCTGGGGGTGTCCCCAGGTGTCCCCAGGTGTCCCCAGGGTGTCCCCAGGGTTGTCCCCAGGTGTCCCCAGGTGTCCCCGGGTGTCCCCAGGGTGTCCCCAGGTCTTACCCGTAGGTACGGGAATTGACAGTCCCATCCACATTGACACAGAAATGAAATTCCACCTAGGGAAAGGAGTGGAGACCCCCCCAATGTCCCCTTGTCCCCACATGTCCCCCTGATGTCCCCCTGCTCCACCATGGCCCCTGTGCCCCCACGTCCCCTGTCCCCCATGTCCCCATATCCCCATGTCCCATGTCCCCTGTCCCCTATGTCCCATGTCTCGTGTCTCCCATATCCCCATGTCCCCTGTCTCCATGTCCCCATGTCCCCATGTCTCCGTATCCCAATATTCTCCACATCCCCATACCCCCATATCCCGTGTCCCCTATCCCCATGTCCCCCTGTCCCCATGTCCCATATCCCCATGTCCCCATTTCCCCCTGTCCCCATGTCCCCATGTCCCCCTGTCCCCATGTCCCCCATGTCCCCCATATGCCCCTGTCCCATGTCCCATGTCCCCATGTCCCCTGTCCCCATGTCCCCATGTCCCCATGTCCCCATGTCCCCAGTCCCCATGTCCCCATATGCCCATGTCCCATGTCCCCCATGTCCCCATGTCCCCATGTCCCCCAGTCCCCATGTCCCCATATGCCCATGTCCCATGTCCCATGTCCCATGTCCCCCATGTCCCCATGTCCCCATGTCCCCATATCCCCATGTCCCATGTCCCCTGTCCCCCATGTCCCCATGTCCCCTGTCCCCATGTCCCCATATTCCCCCATGTCCCCTGTCCCCATGTCCCCATGTCCCCATGTCCCCATGTCCCATGTCCCCATGTCCCCATGTCCCCATATCCCCATGTCCCCATGTTCCCTGTCCCCATGTCACCCTATGTCCCCATGTCCCCATGTCCCATGTCCCCCATGTCCCCTGTCCCCATGTCCCCATGTCCCCATATGCCCCTGTCCCATGTCCCATGTCCCCATGTCCCCTGTCCCCCATGTCCCCATGTCCCCATATCCCCATGTCCCATGTCCCCATGTCCCCATGTCCCATGTCCCATGTCCCCATGTCCCCTGTCCCCATGTCCCCACGTCCCCTGTCCCCATATCCCCATGTCCCCCATGTCCCATGTCCCATGTCCCCATGTCCCCTGTCCCCATGTCCCCATGTCCCATGTCCCCATGTCCCATGTCCCATGTCCCCATGTCCCCATCCCCATGTCCCCATGTCCCATGTCCCCATGTCCCATGTCCCCTGTCCCCATGTCCCCTGTCCCCAAGTCCCCATGTCCCCTGTCCCCATGTCACCCTATGTCCCCATGTCCCCATGTCCCATGTCCCCATGTCCCCTGTCCCCATGTCTCCATGTCCCCATATGCCCCTGTCCCATGTCCCATGTCCCTATGTCCCCATATCCCCCTGTCCCCATCTCCCCATGTCCCCATGTCCCCTGTCCCCCTGTCCCATGTCCCCATGTCCCCTGTCCCCATGTCCCCATGTCCCCATATGCCCATGTCCCCTGTCCCCATGTCCCATGTCCCCATGTCCCCATGTCCCCATGTCCCCATATGCCCATGTCCCCTGTCCCCATGTCCCCATGTCCCCATGTCCCCATGTCCCCATATGCCCCTGTCCCCTGTCCCCTGTCCCCTGTCCCCGTACCTCGGGGTGTATCAGGCACGTCCTGTGCAGGAACCCCCGCAGGGTGACACAATCGGGTGTCACCGTCCCGGGGGGGGGGCTCAGCTGTTGGGGGGGGGGGGCAGAGTCACACTGGGGGGGCCACCCAGCCCCCCCCTCAACCCCACCCCCCCAACCCCACCCCCCCCCAGCCCGGGGGGTCCCGCTTGGTGACACCAATAGGGCCACAACCAAGGGGACTGGGGACCAGTTTGGGGAGGCCACTCCCCCCCCACCGCCGGTGACCCCATTTTCATCCCCCCCCGCCCAAAAATGAGGCCACCCTGGTTATTTATATCCACCCGCCCTAATTGTGGGGGGGTGCGGCTCCTGGGGGACCCCTGACCCACATTGCGCCCCCCCCAAGGTCACTGTGGGGAATGGGGACATGGGGGGGACATGGGGGACAAGGGGGGACATGGGGAGGACATGGGGGACAAGGTGGGATATGGGGGACCAAGGGGGGATACGGGGGACATAGGGGACATGAGGGACAAGGGGGGATACAGGGGACATGGGGGACAAGGGGGACAAGGGGGACATGGGGGACATGAGGGACAAGGGGGGATACAGCGGATATGGGGGACAAGGGGGAATATGGGGGACATAGGGGACATGGGGGACAAGGGGAACAAGGGGGACATGGGAGACATGGGGAGGAGAAGGGGGACATGGGGGGACACGGGGGACAAGGGGGACATGGGGGACAAGGGGGGGGACAAGGGGGTCCCCAATTGTCACCTGGCAGCTCCAGCGCAGCCGCGCGCGATCCAGGATTTGGTGGCAGCACCGGCCGGGGGGGGGGACACGGGACCCCCGGCAGCTCCTGCACACCCCGGGGCGGCTGGGGGCACAGGGGGACACGGGGGGACATGGGGGGACATGGGGGGACGTGGGGGGACATGGGGGGTCAGGGACATGGCGGGGACATGGGGGGGACAGGGGACATGGGGGGCACAAGGGGACATGGGGGTCAGGGACATGGGGGCTCAGGGGGACAGGGAACATGGGGGGACATGGGGGGACAGGGGACATGGGGGGGACAGGGACATGGGGGGGACATGGGCGGGACATGGGGGGGACAGGGGGACATGGGGGGACATGGCCGGGGACATGGGGACATGGGGGGTCAGGGACATGGCGGGGACATGGGGACATGGGGGGGACAGGGGACATGGGGGCACAAGGGGACATGGGGGGTCAGGGACATGGGGGGCACAGGGGGACAGGGAACATGGGGGGGACATGGGGGGACAGGGACATGGGGGGACATGGGGACATGGGGGGGACAGGGGGACATGGGGGGGACAGGGGGACATGGGGGGACATGGCGGGGGACAGGGGACATGGGGTTCAGGGACATGGGGGGGACATGGAGGGGACATGGGGGCACAGGGGACATGGGGGGGGACATGGTGGGGACAGGGGACATGGGGGGGACAGGGAACATGGGGGGGACATGGTGGGGACATGGGGACATGGGGGCACAGGGGACATGGCGGGCACAAAGGGACATGGGGGTCAGGGACATGGGGGCACAGGGGGACAGGGAACATGGGGGGACAGGGACATGGGGGGGACATGGGGGGGACATGGGGGGCACAGGGGGACATGAGGGGACATGGCGGGGACAGGGGGACATGGGGGTCAGGGACATGGGGGGACATGGGGGGGACATGGGACATGGGGGACGTGGTGGGGACATAGGGGGGTCAGGGACATGGCGGGGACATGGGGACGTGGGGTATGGGGGGGACATGGGGGGGGACATGGGGGGCACAGGGGGACATGGGGGTCAGGGACATCAGGGGACAGTGGACATGGGGGAGACATGGGGGGTCAGGGACATGGGGGAGACATGGGGGGGTCAGGGACATCGGGGGGGCATGGGGGGTTAGGGACATGGGGGGACATGGGGGGCACAGGGGGGACATGGGGAGGTTTGGGGGGCTATGGGGTTGGGGGGGTCTGGCTTTGGGGGGCTCTGGGGTTTGGGGTGCCAATAGGGTTTGGGGGGGGCTCTGGGTTTGGGGTGCTATGGGGTTTGGGGGTGGGCCATGGGGTTGGGGTGCTATGGGGTTGGGGGGGGCTATGGGTTTGGGGGGGGCTATGGGGTTTGGGGGACTATGGGTTTGGGGTGCTATGGGGTTGGGGTGCTATGGGGTTGGGGGGGGCTATGGGTTTGGGGGGGCTATGGGGTTTGGGGGAATATGGGGGTTGGGGGGCTCTGGGTTTGGGGTGCTATGGGGTTTGGGGTGCCATGGGGTTTGGGGGGGCTCTGGGTTTGGGGGGTGCTATGGGGTTGGGGTGCTATGGGGTTGGGGGGGCTATGGGTTTGGGGGGGCTATGGGGTTTGGGGGTACTATGGGTTTGGGGGTGCTATGGGGTTGGGGGTGCTATGGGGTTGGGGGGGGCTATGGGGTTTGGGGGAATATGGGGTTGGGGGGGCTCTGGGTTTGGGGTGCTATGGGGTTTGGGGTGCCATGGGGTTTGGGGTGCTATGGGGTTGGGGTGCTATGGGGTTGGGGGGGCTATGGGTTTGGGGGGGCTATGGGGTTTGGGGGAATATGGGGTTGGGGAGCTCTGGGTTTGGGGGTGCTATGGGGTTTGGGGTGCCATGGGGTTTGGGGGTGCTCTGGGTTTGAGGTGCTATGGGGTTGGGGTGCTATGGGGTTTGGGGTGCTATGGGGTTTGGGGGGCTCTGGGGTCTCTTACCCCCCCTCAGCGCTGTGGCATCGACCCCCCAGCCCAGCTCCCCCGCCGGCCGCCACTGCAGGACATTGGGGGGTCAGGGGGGGTCCCCGTTTCCCCCCCCTGTTTCCCCCCGGTCCCCCCCCACCCACCCGTGACGGTTCAGGGGGGTCCCCGTTTGCTCCCCATGTCCCCCCCACCCACTCGTGATGGTGCAGCGTGGCCGGGCCCGTGCCCCCCATGCCCCCCGTGTCCCCCCACCCACACGTGACGGTTCAGAGGGGGGTCCCCATTTCCCCCCCTATTCCCCCCGGTCCCCCCCACCCACCCGTGATGGTTCAGGGGGTCCCCGTTTCCCCCCCATTTCCCCCCCACCCGTGACGGTTCAGGGGGGTCCCCGTTTCCGCCCCATTTCCCCCCCCCGCCCCCCCCCCCCCCCCCACCCGTGACGGTTCAGAGGGGTCCCCGTTTCCCCCCCGCCCCTCCCACCCACCCCGTGACGTTTAAGGGGGGGTCCCCGTTTCCCCCCCCATTTCCCCCCCACCCACCCCGTGACGGTTAAGGGGGGTCCCCGTTTGCCCCCCGCCCCCCCCGGTTGTCCCCCCACCCACCCGTGACGGTTCAGAGGGGTCCCCGTTTCCCCCCCCGCCCCTCCCACCCACCCGTGACGTTTAAGGGGGGGGTCCCCGTTTCCCCCCCATTTCCCCCCCACCCACCCGTGACGGTTCAGGGGGGTCCCCGTTTGCCCCCCCCGCCCCCCCACCCACCCGTGACGGTTCAGGGGGGGTCCCCCGTTTGCCCCCCGCCCCCCCCACCCACCCGTGACGGTGCAGCGGGGCGGGCCCGCGCCCCCCACGTCCCCCGTGTCCCCCGTGGCCACCACGGCCACCAGCAGCGCCCCCCGGGCGGGCCGCCCGCTGCCGGGGGGGGGCAGCCCCAGGAGGAGCCGCTCCAGCACCTGTGGGGGAACCGGCACATTGCGGGGGGGGGGACACCCCCGGGACCCCCCGATCCTCGCAGGGACCCCCGGGACCCCCCCAGGGCCCCCCAATCCTCACAGGGACCCCCCAATCCTCACAGGGACCCCCGGCACCGCCTGGACCCCCCAATCCTCACAGGGACCCCCCAATCCTCCCCAGGGACTCTGAGACCCCCAAATCCTCCCCAGGGACTCCTGGGACCCCCTGGACCCCCCGATCCTCACAGGGACCCCCGGGACCCCCCCAGGGCCCCCCAATCCTCACAGGGACCCCCCAATCCTGCCCAGGGACCCCTGAGACCCCCTGGACCCCCCGATCCTCACAGGGACCCCCCCAATCCTCCCCAGGGACTCTGAGACCCCCAAATCCTCCCCAGGGACCCCTGGGACCCCCTGGACCCCCCAATCCTCACAGGGACCCCCCAATCCTCCCCAGGGACCCCCGGGACCCCCTGGACCCCCCCGATCCTCACAGGGACCCCTGAGACCCCCTGGACCCCCCGATCCTCACAGGGACCCCCCAAATCCTCCCCAGGGACCCCCCGATCCTCACAGGGACTCCCGGGACCCCCCCAGGACCCCCCAATCCTCACAGGGACCCCCGGACCCCCCCAGGGACCCCCCAATCCTCCCCAGGGACCCTGAGACCCCCTGGACCCCCCAATCGTCACAGGGACCCCCCAATCCTCACAGGGATCCCCCCCAATCCTCACAGGAACCCCCCCTATCCTCCCCAGGGACCCTGAGACCCCCTGGACCCCCCAATCGTCACAGGGACCCCCCAATCCTCACAGGGGACCCCCCCCCAATCGTCACGGGACCCCCCAATCCTCACAGGGATCCCCCCCAATCCTCACAGGAACCCCCCCCTATCCTCCCCAGGGACCCTGAGACCCCCTGGACCCCCCAATCGTCACAGGGACCCCCCAATCCTCTCCAGGGACCCTGAGACCCCCTGGACCCCCCAATCCTCACAGGGACCCCCCAATCCTCCTCAGGGACCCTGAGACCCCCTGGACCCCCCCCAATCCTCACAGGGACCCCTGAGACCCCCCCAATCCTCACAGGGATCCCCGGGACCCCCCAAATTCTCCTAAGGACCCCTCAATCCTCTCCAGGGACCCCAGGATCCCCCAAATCCTCTCTGAGGACCCCTGAGCCCCCCAGGACCCCCCCCAATCCTGTCCAGGGACCCCTGAGACCCCCCCCAGCCCCCTCCCCATAACTCCAAGAGCCCCCTGACCCCCCAGGACCCCCCCAATCCCTCCCCACGGACCCCCGAGACCCCCCAGGACCCCCCCAATCCTCCCCAGGGACCCCCCGAGACCCCCCCAGGACCCCCCCAAATCCTCGGTGAGGGCCCCTGACCCCCCGCACGGCCTGTTCCGCCATTGGAAGCAGGGGGCGCCAGAGACCCCGGGGAGGGGCCGGGTCGCCATGGCAACGGGCGGGAAGGGCGGAGCCCGAGCGACCGCCCCCTCCCTCCGCATAGAGTTCCCCTAGGACCCCCCAATCTTGCCCGGTGACCCCTGAGCCCCCTGGACTCCCCAGTCCTCCCCAGGGACCCCTGAGACCCCCCCAAGGAACCCCCCCAGCCTCCCCAGGACCCCTGAGCCCCCCTGGATACCCCAGGATCTCCCCAGCCCCCCCCCCACCCTCCCCAGGGACCCCTGAGCCCCCCTGGACACCCCCAGGACCCCCCAATCGTCCCCAGGGACCCCTGAACACTCCAGGACCCCCCAATCCTCCCCAGCGACCCCTGAGTGCCCCCAATCCTCCCCAGAGACCCCTGAGTCCCCCAGGACCCCCCAATCCTCCCCAGGGACCACTTAGCCCCTCATTGCAGAGGAGAAACTACCCCTCCACGTTGCCATGGCAACGTGAGCCGTGCCTAGGAGCACCCCTCCCTCCGCGCACAGTTCTAGGGAGAGGATGTTGCCATGGCGACGGGGAGGCGGAGCCGTAGCAACCACCCCTCCCCTCCGCACACAGCCCTAGGGAGGAGACGTTGCCATGGCTACGGGGAGGAGTCTCCTTCAGGCCCCGCCCACGCCCCGCCCACCGGCGCGCCGGCGCGGGTGCGATGAGCGGGCGCGGGCTCAGGCGGGTCCGGCGCAGCGCGCAGGTAGGAGCGGGACACGGGGGACACGGCGACACGGGGGGGGGGGACACACGGACACGCACCCCGCCACGGCCCCCCCCGCCCCGCACCGCGCCCCCCCCCGCCGCCGCATCCCCCGCACCCCCCCGCTACTGCGGCAGCCGCTCCGCACCGGGTCCCCCCCTACCCCGGGTGGTGTTGTGTGTGTCCCCCCCCCGTGCAGTGTCGCGTTGTGTCCCCCCCCCCCGCGCCCCGGGTGGTGTTGTCCCCGCTTTGTCCCCCCGCGTTGTCCCAACCCCCTCCCGGCGCGGGGGGGCCCGGGGGGTCCGGCCGTTGATCCGGCACTAAGAGCATTAAAGTGCGGCCCGCGGGGGGGGGGCACCGGGGGGGGGGGGGCACGGGGGGGACGGGAGGATGATGGGGGGGGGGGTCGGGGGTCCCTGGGAAGGGAGACGGGGGGGCTTGGGGGTCCTGCATGGATTGTGGGGTCCCTGCTGAGTTGGGGGGGGCCCGCAGAACTTGGTTGGGGGTCACTCTGTATTGGGGGGGTCACTTTGCATTGGGGGGGTCCTGCATGGATTGGGGGGTCCCCTGCTGAGTTGGGGGGGCCCGCAGAACTTGGTTGGGGTCACTCTGTATTGGGGGGGTCACTTTGCATTGGGGGGGTCCTGCATGGATTGGGGGGGTCCCTGCTGAGTTCGGGGTGTAACTCTGCATTGGGGGGTCCCGCAGGACTTGGGGGGGGTCACTTTGCATTGGGGGGGGTCCCGCAGAACTTGGGGGTGTCATTCTGCATTGGGGGGTCCCGCAGGACTTGGGGGGGGCACTTTGAATTGGGGGGGGGTCCTTGCTGACTTGGGGGATCACTGTGCATTAGGGGGGGTCTCGCTGGATTGGGGGGGTCACTTTGCATTGGGGGGGGGTCCCACAGAAGTTGAGGGGTCACTCTGCATTGGGGGGTCCCTCAGAAGTTGGGGGGGTCACTATGCATTGGGGGGGGTCACTGCATTGGAGGGGCTCACTTTGTATTGAGGGGGGTCCCTCCTGCATTGGGGGGTCCCGCAGAACTTGGGGGGGTCGCTCTGCATTGGGGGGGGTCCCGCTGGATTGGGGGGGTCACTTTGCATTGGGGGGGTCTCACAGAACTTGGGGGGGGGGTCACTCTGCATTGGGGGGGGATCCCTCCTGCATTGGGGGGGGTCACTCTGCATTGGGGGGGTGCCGCTGGATTGGGGGGGCTCACTTTGCATTGAGGGGGGTCCCTCCTGCATTGGGGGGGGTCACTTTGTATTGGGGGGGTCACTTTGCATTGGGGGGGTCCTGCATGGATTGGGGGGGGGTCACTTTGCATTGGGGGGCTCACTTTGCATTGGGGGGGATCCTGCAGAACTTGGGGGGGGTCACTATGCATTGGGGGGGTCTCTATGTATTGGGGGGGTCACTTTGCATTGGGGGGGTCCCACAGAACTTGG
>JAVLUU010000938.1:0-55379 GCA_032206185.1 Columba guinea
GAAGAATCAACCCAAAATTGACCCAAAATGTCTCAAAATTGACCCAAAATCGACTCAAATTGACCCAAATTGACCCCAAATTCCATGAGACCTTTCACAACTGTAACTAAATCCCTTCGACCCCCCAAAACCCCCAAAATTGACCCAAAATAACCCAAAACCCTCAATAAATGTGGTTGCTGTAGGGGGCGTGGTTTCCAATGGGGGGGCGGGGTTTCCAAAGGGGGGCGTGGCTTCCAATAGGGTTGCCTAGGGGGCGTGGTTTCTCAATGGGGCGTGGCTTCCAATGGGGCTTCACCAAGGGGGCGTGGCTTTGGGGATGTGGTTACCAATGGGGCGGGGCGGGCCTGCCAATGGGGGGGTGTGGCTTTCCATTGGGTCCCCCTAGGGGGCGGGGCTTCCCAATGGGGCGTGGCTTTAAGGACGTGACTCGGGGGGGGCGTGGCTTTCCAAGGGGGCGTGGTATTGGGTCATTGTTTCCAATGGGGGGCGTGGCTTCCCAAGGAGGCGTGGCTTTGGGGAGGTGGATCCCAATGGGGGGCGTGGCTTCCAATGGGGCGTTGCCTGGGGTCGGGGGGGCGTGGTTTCTCGGGGAGGAGGCGTGGCTTTGGAGGCGTGGTTCCCGATGGGGGGCGTGGCTTCCAATGGGGTGTTCCCTGGCAGACGGGGGGCGTGGTTTCCCGGGGAGGGGGGGCGTGGTTTTTGGGGGCGTGGCTCCAAAGGGGGCGCGGCTTTGGGGACGTTGTTCCCAATGGGGGGGGGCGTGGCTTCCATGGGGCGTTGCCTGGAGGGCGGGGGGGGCGTGTTTTCCCGGGGAGGGGGGGCGTGGTTTAGGGGCGTGGCTTCCCATGGGGGCGAGGCTCCAAAGGGGGCGCGGCTTTGGGGTCGTTGTTCCCAATGCGGGGGGCGTGGCTTCCCATGGGGGCGTGGCTCCAAAGGGGGCGCGGCTTTGGGGACGTTGTTCCCAATGGGGGGGGGGCGTGGCTTCCAATGGGGCGTTGCCTGGAGGGCGGGGGGGCGTGTTTTCCCGGGGAGGGGGGCGTGGTTTAGGGGCGTGGTTCCCCTTTGGGGCGTGGCTCCAAAGGGGGGGGTAGCTTTGGGGACTTTGTTCCCAAAGGGGGGGCGTGGCTTCCAATGGGGCGTTGCCTGGGGGACGGGGGGGCGTGGTTTCCCGGGGAGGGGGGCGTGGATTTGGGGGCGTGGTTCCCGATGGGGGGCGTGGCTTCCCATGGGGGCGTGGCTCCCAAGGGGGCGCGGCTTTGGGTTGTTGTTCCCAAGGGGGGGCGTGGCTCCCAAGGGGGCGCGGCTTTGGGGTCGTTGTTCCCAATTGGGGGCGTGGCTTCCCATGGGGGCGTTGCCTGGGGGACGGGGAGCATGTTTTCCCGGGGAGGGGGGCGTGGATTTGGGGGGCGTGGTTCCCAATGAGGGGCGTGGCTTCCAATGGGGTGTTCCCTGGCAGACAGGGGGGCGTGGTTTCCCGGGGAGGGGGGCGTGGCTTTTGGGGGCGTGGTTCCCGGTTGGGGGCGTGGCTCCCAAATGTGGCGCGGCTTTGGGGTCGGTGCTCCCAATTGGGGGGGGGGGGGGGGCGTGGCTTCCAATGGGGCGGTGCCTGGGGTTGGGGGGGCGTGGTTTCCCGGGGAGGAGGAGTGGCTTTGGAGGCGTGGCTCCCAAGGGGGCGCGGCTTTGGGGTCTTTATTCCCAATGGGGGGGGCGTGGCTTCCAATGGGGCGTTGCCTGGGGGACGGGGGGCGTGGCTGGGGGGGCGTGGTTCCAGATGGGGGCGTGGCTGCCACTGGGGGCGTGGCTCCAAAGGGGGCGCGGCTTTGGGGACGTTGTTCCCAATTGGGGGGGGGCGTGGCTTCCAATGGGGCGTTGCCTGGAGGGCGGGGGGGCGTGTTTTCCCGGGGAGGGGGGGCGTGTTTTAGGGGCGTGGTTCACCATGGGGGCGTGGCTCCCAAGTGGGCGCGGCTTTGGGTTGTTGTTCCCAAGGGGGGGCGTGGCTCCCAAGGGGGCGCGGCTTTGGGGTCGTTGTTCCCAATGGCAGGGTAGGCGTGGCTTCCCATGGGGGCGTGGCTTCCAATGGGGCGTTGCCTGGGGGACGGGTGGGCGTGTTTTCCCGGGGAGGGGGGGCGTGGGTTTAGGGGCGTGGTTCCCAATGGGGGCGTGGCTTCCCATGGGAGCGCGCCTTGGGGGCGTGGCTTGGGGTGGCGGGCGGGGGGGGGGGAGTGTGTTCCCCCTCCCCTCTCAGCCAATCACAGCGCCGAGCGGCTCCGCGATCTGATTGGATTAAAGCCGTGTGGAGTGGGGGGGGTTGGGTGTCTCCATGGCAACCCCCGCGCATGCGCCCCCCCCCTCTCCCCCACCCCCGTGGGCGTGTCCGCGCTGCCATCACGTGGTGCGGAGACCAATCAGCGCAGCGCCTGTGTATATGTGCGTGCCCCCCCCCCCCAACTCCGCGCGGCGGCCATTTTGTGCGCGCGGCCCCCGCTGCGGCCAATCAGCGGGCGCCGCGGGGGCGGGGACCAATCAGCGAGGGCCAACCCCCCCCCCCCCTTAAACGGCGACCCCCCCCCCCCCTCCCCCTCCCCCCCCCCCCCCAAATCCCCCCTCCCCCCTCCCCTCCCCCCCCCCCCGCAGCCGCCATCGCGATCGCGATGGACCCGACGTGGGGAGGATTCATCTTCCAGGTCAGCAAACGGGGGGGAGGGGACGGTGGGGACAATGGGGACAATGGGGGGGGGTGGGGAGGGGGGGGGGGGGTGGGGACAGTGGGGGGAATGGGGGGGTGGGGGTGACAATGGGGACACTGGGGGGACTGGGGGGGTGGGGACACTATTGGGAGTGGGGACAGTGGGGGGACTGGGGGTGGGGGTGACAATGGGGACACTGGGGGGGGTGGGGGGGACTGGGGGATGGGGACACTGGTGACAATGGGGACACTGGTCATACTGGGGATACTGGGGGGAACTGGGGACACTGGGGGCAATGTGGGGGACTGGGGGGGATGGGGACACTGGGGGGACTGGGGGTGGGGGTGACAATGGGGGGACTGGGGGGGGTGGGGACATTGGGGACACTGGGGGGGGGTGGGGACACTATTGGGAGTGGGGACACTGGGGATACTGGGGGAACTGGGGGGAACTGGGGACACTGGGGGATGGGGGGGATGGGGGGGATGGGGACACTATTGGGAGTGGGGACACTGGGGATACTGGGACACTGGGGGGAACTGGGGACACTGGGGACACTGGGGGATGGGGACAGTGGTGACAGTGGGGACACTGGGGATACTGGGGGAACTGGGGACACTGGGGGCAGTGGGGATGGGGGTGACACTGGGGACACTGGGGGGACTGGGGGGGATGGGGACACTGGTGACAATGGGGACACTGGGGGCACTGGGTGGGGTGGGGACACTGGGGATACTGGGGGAACTGGGGGGAACTGGGGACACTGGGGGTGGGGGTGACAATGGGGACACTGGGGACACTGGGGGGGTGGGGACACTATTGGTAGTGGGGATACTGGGGATACTGGGGGGACTGGGGACACTGGGGGTGGGGATGGGGGTGACAATGGGGACACTGGGGGGGATGGGGACACTGGGGACACTGGGGATACTGGGGATACTGGGGGGGATGGGGACACTATTGACAGTGGGGACACTGGGGACACTGGGGGATGGGGACACTGGTGACAATGGGGACACTGGGGGGATGGGTGGATGGGGGACACTATTGGGAGTGGGGACACTGGGGGTACTGGGGATACTGGGGGCAATGTGGGGGACTGGGGGGGATGGGGACACTATTGGCAGTGGGGACACTGGGGATACTGGGGGGAACTGGGGACACTGGGGGGTGGGGATGGGGGTGACATTGGGGACACTGGGAGGACTGGGAGGGACTGGGGGGGGATGGGGACACTATTGGCAGTGGGGACACTGGGGATACTGGGACACTGGGGGGAACTGGGGACACTGGGGACACTGGGGGATGGGGACACTATTGGCAGTGGGGATACTGGTCATACTGGGGACACTGGGGACACTGGGGGGGATGGGGATGCTATTAATAGTGGGGACACTGGGGGGACTGGGAGAACTGGGGGGAACTGGGGACACTGGGGGATGGGGACACTGGTGACAATGGGGACACTGGGGGGACTGGGGGATGGGGACACTGTTGGTAGTGGGAATACTGGTCATACTGGGGATACTGGGGGGAACTGGGGACACTGGTGACAATGGGGACACTGGTGACAATGGGGACACTGGGGGCAATGTGGGGCACTGGGGGGGATGGGGACACTGTTGACAGTGGGGACACTGGGGATACTGGGGACACTGGGGGTGGGGATGGTGGTGACAATGGGGACACTGGGGGGGACTGGGGGGGATGGGGACACTATTGGGAGTGGGGATACTGGGGGTACTGGGACACTGGGGGGAACTGGGGACACTGGGGGATGGGGACAGTGGTGACAATGGGGACACTGGTTGTACTGGGGGAACTGGGGACACTGGGGGCAATGGGGATGGGGGTGACAATGGGGACACTGGGGGGACTGGGGGGATGGGGACACTATTGGGAGTGGGGATACTGGGGACACTGGGGATACTGGGGGGTGGGGATGGTGGTGACAATGGGGACATTGGGGGGACTGGGGGGGATGGGGACAGTGGGGACACTGTGGGGGATGGGACACTATTGGCAGTGGGGATACTGGTCATACTGGGGACACTGGGGGCAATGGGGACACTGGGGGCAATGGGGATGGTGGTGACAATGGGGACACTGGGGGTGGGGATGGTGGTGACAATGGGGACACTGGGGGGACTGGGGGGGATGGGGACACTATTGGGAATGGGGAGACTGGGGGTACTGGGAGAGACTGGGGACACTGGGGGGGATGGGGACACTGTTGACAGTGGGGACACTGGTCATACTGGGGACACTGGGGACACTGGGGGGGATGGGGACGCTATTAATAGTGGGGACACTGGGGGGACTGGGGGAACTGGGGGGGATGGGGACACTATTGGGAGTGGGGATACTGGGGGTACTGGGACACTGGGGGGAACTGGGGACACTGGGGATACTGGGGGGATGGGGACAGTGGTGACAATGGGGGGACTGGTCATACTGGAGGGAACTGGGGACACTGGGGGCAATGGGGATGGGGGGTGACAATGGGGACACTGGGAGGACTGGGAGGGACTGGGGGGGGGTGGGGACACTATTGACAGTGGGGATACTGGTGATACTGGGGACACTGGGGGATGGGGACACTGGTGACAATGGGGACACTGGGGGGACTGGGTGGATGGGGACACTATTGGGAGTGGGGACAGTGGGGGTACTGGGGATACTGGGGGGAACTGGGGACACTGGGGGTGGGGATGGGGGGTGACAATGGGGACACTGGGAGGACTGGGAGGGACTGGGGGGGGTGGGGACACTATTGGCAGTGGGGACACTGGGGGAACTGGGGGAACTGGGGACACTGGGGATGGGGACACTGGTGACAATGGGGACACTGGGGGAACTGGGGGATGGGGACACTATTGGGAGTGGGGATACTGGGGGTACTGGGACACTGGGGGCAATGGGGACACTGGGGGTGGGGATGGTGGTGACAATGGGGACACTTGGGGGACTGGGGGGGATGGGGACACTGGGGGGATGGGGACACTGGGGGGACTGGGGGGGATGGGGACACCATTGGCACTGGGGATACTGGGAGGGACTGGGGACACTGGGGGCAATGGGGATGGTGGTGACAATGGGGACACTGGGGGGACTGGGAGGGATGGGGACAGTGGGGACACTGGGGGGATGGGGACACTGGGGGGATGGGGACACTGGGGATATTGGGGACACTGGGGACACTTGGTAGTGGAGATACTGGGGGGACTGGGGGAACTGGGGGGATGGGGACACTATTGACAGTGGGGATACTGGGGATACTGGGAGGGACTGGGGGCATTGGGGACACTGGGGACACTGGGGACATTGGGGGCAATGGGACTAATTGGGACCTTGGGGCCAATGGGGACACTGGTGACAATGGGGACACTGGGGGGACTGGGGGATGGGGACACTGTTGGCATTGGGGGGTACTGGGGGAACTGGGGACACTGGGGAGGGGGGACACTGGTGACAATGGGGACACTGGGGTGATGGGGACAGTGGTGACAATGGGGGGATTGGGGGACACTGGGGACACTGGGGGGTGGGGACACTGGTGACAATGGGGACAGTGGGGGGACTGGGGGGGATGGGGACACTATTGGGAGTGGGGATACTGGTTATACTGGGGGAACTGGGGACACTGGGGGTGGGGACAGTGGGGACGCTGATTATACTGGGGGGACTGGGACAGACACAGTGTCCCCAATACCCCCGGTGTCCCCATTGCCCCCAATGTCCCCAATGTCCCCATTGTCCCCAGTGTCTCAATTGTCCCCAAGATCCCAATTAGTTCCATTGCCCCCAGTGTCCCCATTGCCCCCAATGTCCCCATTGTCCCCATTGTCCCCATAGCTCCCAATGTCCCCAGTGTCCCCAATGTCCCCATTGCCCCCAGTGTCCCCAGTATGACCAGTGTCCCCATAGTCCCCAATGTCCCCAATGTCCCCATTGTCCCCATTGCTCCAAATGTCCCCAATGTCCCCATTGTCCCCATAGCCCCCATTGTCCCCCATTGTCCCCAGTGTCCCCAATATGACCAGTGTCCCCATAGTTCCCAATGTCCCCATTGCCACCAATGTCCCCAGTGTCCCCATTGTCGCCATTGTCCCCAGTGTCTCAATTGTCCCCAAGATCCCAATTAGTTCCATTGCCCCCAGTGTCCCCATTGCCCCCAATGTCCCCATTGTCCCCATTGTCCCCATAGCTCCCAATGTCCCCAGTGTCCCCAATGTCCCCATTGCCCCCAGTGTCCCCAGTATGACCAGTGTCCCCAATGTCCCCAATGTCCCCATTGTCCCCATTGTCCCCAGTGTCCCCAGTATGACCAGTGTCCCCATAGTCCCCAATGTCCCCAATGTCCCCATTGTCCCCATTGTCCCCAGTGTCTGAATTGTCCCCAAGATCCCAATTAGTTCCATTGCCCCCAGTGTCCCCATTGCCCCCAATGTCCCCATTGTCCCCATTGTCCCCATAGCTCCCAATGTCCCCAGTGTCCCCAATGTCCCCATTGCCCCCAGTGTCCCCAGTATGACCAGTGTCCCCATAGTCCCCAATGTCCCCAATGTCCCCAATGTCCCCATTGTCCCCATTGCCCCAAATGTTCCCAATGTCCCCATTGTCCCCATAGCCCCCATTGTCCCCATTGTCCCCAGTGTCCCCAATATGACCAGTGTCCCCATAGTTCCCAATGTCCCCATTGCCACCAATGTCCCCAGTGTCCCCATTGTCGCCATTGTCCCCAGTGTCTCAGTTGTCCCCAAGATCCCAATTAGTTCCATTGCCCCCAGTGTCCCCATTGCCCCCAATGTCCCCATTGTCCCCATTGTCCCCATAGCTCCCAATGTCCCCAGTGTCCCCAATGTCCCCATTGCCCCCAGTGTCCCCAGTATGACCAGTGTCCCCAATGTCCCCAATGTCCCCATTGCCCCCAATGTCCCCATTGTCCCCAGTGTCCCCAGTATGACCAGTGTCCCCATAGTCCCCAATGTCCCCATTGTCCCCATTGCCCCAAATGTCCCCAATGTCCCCATTGTCCCCATAGCCCCCATTGTCCCCAGTGTCCCCAGTGTCCCCAGTATGATCAGTGTCCCCATAGTTCCCAATGTCCCCAATGTCCCCAATGTCCCCATTGTCCCCAGTGTCTCAATTGTCCCCAAGATCCCAATTAGTTCCATTGCCCCCAATGTCCCCATTGTCCCCATAGCTCCCAATGTCCCCAGTGTCCCCAATGTCCCCATTGCCCCCAGTGTCCCCAGTATGACCAGTGTCCCCATTGCCCCCAATGTCCCCAATGTCCCCATTGTCCCCATAGCCCCCCATTGTCCCCATTGTCCCCATTGTCCCCAGTATGACCAGTGTCCCCATAGTTCCCAATGTCCCCATTGCCCCCAATGTCCCCAATGTCCCCAATGTCCCCATTGTCCCCATTGTCCCCATAGCTCCCAATGTCCCCAGTGTCCCCAATGTCCCCATTGCCCCCAGTGTCCCCAGTATGACCAGTGTCCCCATAGTCCCCAATGTCCCCAATGTCCCAAATGTCCCCATTGTCCCCATTGCCCCAAATGTCCCCAATGTCCCCATTGTCCCCATAGCCCCCATTGTCCCCATTGTCCCCAGTGTCCCCAATATGACCAGTGTCCCCATAGTTCCCAATGTCCCCATTGCCACCAATGTCCCCAGTGTCCCCATTGTCGCCATTGTCCCCAGTGTCTCAATTGTCCCCAAGATCCCAATTAGTTCCATTGCCCCCAGTGTCCCCATTGCCCCCAATGTCCCCATTGTCCCCATAGCTCCCAATGTCCCCAGTGTCCCCAATGTCCCCATTGCCCCCAGTGTCCCCAGTATGACCAGTGTCCCCATTGCCCCCAATGTCCCCATTGTCCCCATAGCTCCCAATGTCCCCAGTGTCCCCAATGTCCCCATTGTCCCCAGTGTCCCCAGTATGACCAGTGTCCCCGTAGTTCCCAATGTCCCCATTGTCCCCATTGTCCCCAGTATGACCAGTGTCCCCATAGTTCCCAATGTCCCCGTTGCCACCAATGTCCCCAGTGTCCCCATTGTCCCCAGTGTCTCAATTGACGCCAAGATCCCAATTAGTTCCATTGCCCCCAGTGTCCCCATTGCCCCCAGTGTCCCCAGTGTCCCCAGTGTCCCCATTGCCCCCAATGTCCCCATTGCCCCCAATGTCCCCAATGCCCCCATTGCCCCCATCGCCCCCACCATCCCCACCGCTCCACTAACCCCCTCCCCCTCCCCCCACAGGCCGCCGCCGCCCCTCCCCCCCCCGACCGACCCCTCCCCGCTCCCCGTCGACCTCCTCCCCGTCCTCCCCCCCGCCCCCCCCCCTCCCCCCTCCCCCACCCCCTCCCCCGCCACCACCGTCGACGCCGCCGCCCTCAAACCCCCGCCCGGCCCTTCCCCTCCCCCCCCCAACCCCCCTCCACCCCAACCCCCCACCCAACCCCCACCCCAACCCCCCCACCCAACCCCCCCCCGCCACCGACCCCCCCCGCAAATCCAAATCCAAAGGCCCCCACGTCTGCGCCCTTTGCGCCAAGGAGTTCAAGAACGGCTACAACCTCCGGCGCCACCAGGCCACCCACAAGGCCACCAACGTCCCCCAAGGGGCCACCAACGCCGCCATGAAGATGCCCACCATGGTCCCCTTGAGCCTGTTGAGCGTCTCGGCCGCCGCGTTGGACGGGGCGGGGGCGGCGGGGGGGCGGGAATAAAGGGGGACGCGGGAGGAAGAACCACGCGTGCGAGATGTGCGGGAAGGCGTTCCGGGACGTGTACCACCTGAAGCGGCACCAGCTGTCGCACTCGGACGAGAAGCCCCACCAGTGCCCCGTGTGCCAGCAGCGCTTCAAGCGCAAGGACAGGATGAGCCACCACGTGCGCTCGCACGACGGGGCCGTGCACAAGCCCTACGGCTGCAGCCACTGCGGGAAGAGCTTCTCCAGGTGGGTGGGGGCGGGGGGGGGCTGGGGGGGGTGCGTTGGGTTGGGTTGAGTTGGGTTGGGTGCATTGGGGTGGGTTGGGTAGAGTTGGGTTGGGTTGGGTTGAGTTGGGTGCATTGGGTTGAGTTGGGTGCATTGGGTTGAGTTGTGTTGGGTTGAGTTGGGTTGGGTTGGGTTGGGTTGGGTTGGGTGCATTAGGTTGAGTTGGGTTGGGTTGGATGCATTGGGTTGGGTTGGGTTGGGTGCATTGGGGTGGGTTGGGTAGAGTTGGGTTTGGTTGGGTTGAGTTGGGTGCATTGGGTTGAGTTGGGTTGGGTTGAGTTGGGTTGGGTTGAGTTGGGTTGGGTTGAGTTGGGTTGGGTTGGGTTGGGTGCATTGGGTTGAGTTGGGTTGGGTTGGATGCGTTGGGTTGGGTTGAGTTGGGTTGGGTTGAGTTGGGTTGGGTTGAGTTGGGTTGGGTTGAGTTGGGTTGGGTTGGGTTGGGTGCATTGGGTTGAGTTGGGTTGGGTTGGATGCGTTGGGTTGGGTTGAGTTGGGTTGGGTTGAGTTGGGTTGGGTTGAGTTGGGTTGGGTTGGGTTGGGTGCATTGGGTTGAGTTGGGTTGGGTTGGATGCGTTGGGTTGGGTTGAGTTGGGTTGGGTTGAGTTGGGTTGGGTTGAGTTGGGTTGGGTTGAGTTGGGTTGGGTTGGGTGCATTGGGTTGAGTTGGGTTGGGTTGGATGCGTTGGGTTGGGTTGAGTTGGGTTGGGTTGAGTTGGGTTGGGTTGGATGCGTTGGGTTGGGTTGAGTTGGGTTGGGTTGAGTTGGGTTGGGTGCATTGGGGTGGGTTGGGTTGAGTTGGGTGCATTGGGTTGAGTTGGGTTGGGTTGAGTTGGGTGCATTGGGTTGAGTTGGGTTGGGTTGAGTTGGGTTGGGTTGAGTTGGGTGCATTGGGTTGAGTTGGGTTTGGTTGGATGCGTTGGGTTGGGTTGAGTTGGGTTGGGTTGAGTTGGTTGGGTGCATTGGGGTGGGTTGGGTAGAGTTGGGTTTGGTTGGGTTGAGTTGGGTGCATTGGGTTGAGTTGGGTTGGGTTGAGTTGGGTTGGGTGCATTGGGGTGGGTTGGGTAGAGTTGGGTTGGGTTGGGTTGAGTTGGGTGCATTGGGTTGAGTTGGGTTGGGTTGGATGCGTTGGGTTGGGTTGAGTTGGGTTGGGTTGAGTTGGGTTGGGTTGAGTTGGGTTGGGTGCATTGGGGTGGGTTGGGTAGAGTTGGGTTTGGTTGGGTTGAGTTGGGTGCATTGGGTTGAGTTGGGTTTGGTTGGATGCGTTGGGTTGGGTTGAGTTGGGTTGGGTTGAGTTGGGTTGATTTGGGTTGGGTTGGGTGCATTGGGGTGGGTTGGGTAGAGTTGGGTTTGGTTGGGTTGAGTTGGGTGCATTGGGTTGAGTTGGGTTGGGTTGAGTTGGGTTGGGTTGAGTTGGGTTGGGTGCATTGGGTTGAGTTGGGTTGGGTTGAGTTGGGTTGGGTGCATTGGGTTGAGTTGGGTTGGGTTGAGTTGGGTTGGGTTGAGTTGGGTTGGGTGCATTGGGGTGGGTTGGGTAGAGTTGGGTTTGGTTGGGTTGAGTTGGGTGCATTGGGTTGAGTTGGGTTGGGTTGAGTTGGGTTGGGTTGAGTTGGGTTGGGTTGGGTGCATTGGGTTGAGTTGGGTTGGGTTGGATGCGTTGGGTTGGGTTGAGTTGGGTTGGGTTGAGTTGGGTTGGGTGCATTGGGGTGGGTTGGGTTGAGTTGGGTGCATTGGGTTGAGTTGGGTTGGGTTGAGTTGGGTGCATTGGGTTGAGTTGGGTTGGGTTGAGTTGGGTTGGGTTGAGTTGGGTTGGGTGCATTGGGGTGGGTTGGGTAGAGTTGGGTTGGGTTGAGTTGGGTGCATTGGGTTGAGTTGGGTTGGGTTGAGTTGGGTTGGGTTGAGTTGGGTGCATTGGGTTGAGTTGGGTTGGGTTGGATGCGTTGGGTTGGGTTGAGTTGGGTTGGGTTGAGTTGGGTTGGGTGCATTGGGGTGGGTTGGGTAGAGTTGGGTTTGGTTGGGTTGAGTTGGGTGCATTAGGTTGAGTTGGGTTGGGTTGGATGCATTGGGTTGGGTTGGGTTGGGTGCATTGGGGTGGGTTGGGTAGAGTTGGGTTTGGTTGGGTTGAGTTGGGTGCATTGGGTTGAGTTGGGTTGGGTTGGGTGCATTGGGGTGGGTTGGGTAGAGTTGGGTTGGGTTGGGTTGAGTTGGGTGCATTGGGTTGAGTTGGGTTGGGTTGAGTTGGGTTGGGTGCATTGGGGTGGGTTGGGTAGAGTTGGGTTGGGTTGGGTTGAGTTGGGTGCATTGGGTTGAGTTGGGTTGGGTTGAGTTGGGTTGGGTTGAGTTGGGTTGGGTTGGGTTGGGTTGGGTTGGGTTGGGTGCATTAGGTTGAGTTGGGTTGGGTTGGATGCATTGGGTTGGGTTGGGTTGGGTGCATTGGGGTGGGTTGGGTAGAGTTGGGTTTGGTTGGGTTGAGTTGGGTGCATTGGGTTGAGTTGGGTTGGGTTGGATGCGTTGGGTTGGGTTGAGTTGGGTTGGGTTGAGTTGGGTTGGGTGAATTGGGGTGGGTTGGGTAGAGTTGGGTTGGGTTGGGTTGAGTTGGGTGCATTGGGTTGAGTTGGGTTGGGTTGGATGCGTTGGGTTGGGTTGAGTTGGGTTGGGTTGAGTTGGGTTGGGTTGGGTTGAGTTGGGTTGGGTTGAGTTGGGTTGGGTTGGGTTGGGTGCATTGGGTTGAGTTGGGTTGGGTTGGATGCGTTGGGTTGGGTTGAGTTGGGTTGGGTTGAGTTGGGTTGGGTGCATTGGGGTGGGTTGGGTAGAGTTGGGTTTGGTTGGGTTGAGTTGGGTGCATTGGGTTGAGTTGGGTTTGGTTGGATGCGTTGGGTTGGGTTGAGTTGGGTTGGGTTGAGTTGGGTTGATTTGGGTTGGGTTGGGTGCATTGGGGTGGGTTGGGTAGAGTTGGGTTTGGTTGGGTTGAGTTGGGTGCATTGGGTTGAGTTGGGTTGGGTTGAGTTGGGTTGGGTTGAGTTGGGTTGGGTGCATTGGGGTGGGTTGGGTAGAGCTGGGTTTGGTTGGGTTGAGTTGGGTGCATTGGGTTGAGTTGGGTTTGGTTGGATGCGTTGGGTTGGGTTGAGTTGGGTTGATTTGGGTTGGGTTGGGTGCATTGGGGTGGGTTGGGTAGAGTTGGGTGCATTGGGTTGAGTTGGGTTGGGTTGGATGCATTGGGTTGGGTTGAGTTGGGTTGGGATGAGTTGGGTTGGGTGCGTTGGGTTGGGTTGAGTTGGGTTGGGTGCATTGGGGTGGGTTGGGTAGAGTTGGGTGCATTGGGTTGAGTTGGGTTGGGTTGAGTTGGGTGGGTTGGGTAGAGTTGGGTTTGGTTGGGTTGAGTTGGGTGCATTGCGTTGAGTTGGGTTGGGTTGGATGCATTGGGTTGGGTTGAGTTGGATTGGGTTGAGTTGGGTTGGGTTGAGTTGGGTTGATTTGGGTTGGGTTGGGTGCGTTGGGGTGGGTTGGGTAGAGCTGAGTTGGCTTGGGTTGAGTTGAGTTGGGTGCATTGGGTTGGGTTGGGTGGGGTGGGTTGGGTTGAGTTGAATTGGGTTGAGTTGACTTGGGTGGGTTGATTTGGGTACATTGGGTTGGGTTGAGTTGAGCTGGGTTGAGTTGAGTTGGGTGGGTTGAGTTGGGTTGGGTTGGATTGGGCTGGGTTGGGTTGAGTTGGGTTGAGTTGGGTTGGGTGAGTTGGGTTGGGTGGGTTGAGTTGGGTTGGGTTGGGTTGGATTGGGCTGGGTTGGGTTGAGTTGGGTTGAGTTGGGTTGAGTTGGGTTGGGTGAGCTGGGTTGAGTTGAGTTGGGTTGGGTTGAGTTGGGTTGGGTTGAGTTGGGTTGAGTTGGGTTGGGTTGGGTTGGGTTGAGTTGAGTTGGGTTGGGTTGGGTTGGGTTGGGTTGGGTTGAGTTGAGTTGGGTTGGGTTGGGTGCATTGGGGTGGGTTGAGTGGAGTTGCGTTGAGTTGGGTGGGGTGGGTTGGGTTGAGTTGGGTGGGTTGGGTTGAGTTGTGTGCATTGGGTTGGGTTGAGTTGGGTTGGGTTGGGATGGGTGTGTTGGGTTGAGTTGGGTTGGGTTGAGTTGGGTTGGGTGCGTTGGGTTGAGTTGGGTTGGGTTGGGTTGAGTTGGGTTAAATTGGGTTGAGTTGACTTGGTTGGGTTGAGTTGGATTGAGTTGAATTGGGTTGAGTTGACTTGGGTGGGTTGGGTTGGGTGCATTGGGTTGAGTTGAGTTGGGTTGGGTTGGGCTGGGTGCATTGGGTTGGGTTGCGTTGAGCTGCGTTGAGTTGGGTGGGGTGGGTTGGGTTGAGTTGGGTTGGGTTGAGTTGGGTTGGGTTGAGTTGGGTTGGGTTGGGTTGACTTGGGTGGGTTGGGTTGAGTTGGGTTGGGTTGAGTTGGGTTGGGTTGAGTTGGTTGAGTTGGGTTGGATTGGGTTGAGTTGGGTTGAGTTGGGTTGGATTGAGTTGGGTTGAGTTGGGTTGGGTTGAGTTGGGTTGGGTTGGGTTGACTTGGGTGGGTTGGGTTGAGTTGGGTTGGGTTGAGTTGGTTGAGTTGGGTTGGGTTGAGTTGACTTGGGTGGGTTGGGTTGGGTTGGGTTGGGTTGAGTTGGGTTGGGTTGAGTTGGGTTGAGTTGGGTTGGGTTGAGTTGGGTTGGGTTGAGTTGGGTTGGGTTGAGTTGGGTTGAGTGCATTGGGGTGGGTTGGGTTGAGTTGGGTTGAGTTGGGTGTGGTGGGTTGGGTTGAGTTGGGTTGAGTTGGGTGCATTGGGATGGGTTGACTTGGGTGGGTTGGGTTGAGTTGAATTGGGTTGCGTTGGGTTGGGTTGAGTTAGGTTGGGTTGAGTTAGGTTGGGTTGGGTGCATTGGGGTGGGTTGTGTAGAGCTGAGTTGGGTTGGGTTGAGTTGGGTTGGGTTGAGTTGGGTTGGGTTGAGTTGGATTGAGTTGGGTTGGGTTGGGTTGGATGGGGTAGTGATGGATCTCATGGTGTTACTGGGGATACTGGTGCTCTTGGTGGTCACACGGGTGTCATGGGGGTCAAGGTGGTGATGGACGTCATGGTGGTGATGGATTCCATGGGGTTACTGGGGATACTGGAGTCATGGGGGTCTTGGGCGCCATGGTGGTGATGGACACCATTGTGTTACTGGTCATACTGGGGATACTGGAGTCATGGGGGTCTTGGGCGCCATGGTGGTGATGGACACCATTGTGTTACTGGTCATACTGGGGATACTGGAGTCATGGGGTCTTGGGCGTCATGGTGGTGATGGACACCATTGTGTTACTGGTCATACTGGGGATACTGGAGTCATGGGGTGTTGGGCTCCATGGTGGTGATGGACACCATTGTGTTACTGGTCATACTGGGGATACTGGAGTCATGGGGTGTTGGGCGCCATGGTGGTGATGGACACCATTGTGTTACTGGTACATACTGGGGATACTGGAGTCATGGGGGTCTTGGGAGTCAAGGTGGTGATGGACACCATTGTGTTACTGGTCATACTGGGGATACTGGAGTCATGGGGGTCTTGGGCTCCATGGTGGTGATGGACACCATTGTGTTACTGGTCGTACTGGGGATACTGGAGTCATGGGGGTCTTGGGCTCCATGGTGGTGATGGACACCATTGTGTTACTGGTCATACTGGGGATACTGGAGTCATGGGGGTCTTGGGCTCCATGGTGGTGATGGACACCATTGTGTTACTGGTCATACTGGGGATACTGGAGTCATGGGGGTCTTGGGCGCCATGGTGGTGATGGACACCATTGTGTTACTGGTCATACTGGGGATACTGGAGTCATGGGGGTCTTGGGCGCCATGGTGGTGATGGACACCATTGTGTTACTGGTACATACTGGGGATACTGGAGTCATGGGGGTCTTGGGCGCCATGGTGGTGATGGACACCATTGTGTTACTGGTCATACTGGGGATACTGGAGTCATGGGGTGTTGGGCGTCATGGTGGTGATGGACACCATTGTGTTACTGGTCATACTGGGGATACTGGAGTCATGGGGTGTTGGGCGCCATGGTGGTGATGGACACCATTGTGTTACTGGTCATACTGGGGATACTGGAGTCATGGGGGTCTTGGGCTCCATGGTGGTGATGGACACCATTGTGTTACTGGTCATACTGGGGATACTGGAGTCATGGGGTGTTGGGCGCCATGGTGGTGATGGACACCATTGTGTTACTGGTCATACTGGGGATACTGGAGTCATGGGGTGTTGGGCTCCATGGTGGTGATGGATACCATTGTGTTACTGGTCATACTGGGGATACTGGAGTCATGGGGTGTTGGGCGCCATGGTGGTGATGGACACCATTGTGTTACTGGTCATACTGGGGATACTGGAGTCATGGGGGTCTTGGGCGTCATGGTGGTGATGGACACCATTGTGTTACTGGTCATACTGGGGATACTGGAGTCATGGGGGTGTTGGGCTCCATGGTGGTGATGGACACCATTGTGTTACTGGTCATACTGGGGATACTGGAGTCATGGGGGTCTTGGGCGCCATGGTGGTGATGGACACCATTGTGTTACTGGTCATACTGGGGATACTGGAGTCATGGGGGTCTTGGGCTCCATGGTGGTGATGGACACCATTGTGTTACTGGTCATACTGGGGATACTGGAGTCATGGGGGTCTTGGGAGTCAAGGTGGTGATGGACACCATTGTGTTACTGGTCATACTGGGGATACTGGAGTCATGGGGGTGTTGGGCTCCATGGTGGTGATGGACACCATTGTGTTACTGGGGATACTGGTCATACTGGTCGTACTGGTGATATTGGGGATACTGGTTATACTGGGTATACTGGTCATACTGGTTATACTGGTCATACTGGTGATACTGGTGTTACTGGTCATACTGGTTATACTGGTGATACTGGGGATACTGGGCATACTGGTCACACTGGTGGTGATGGATGTCATTGTGTTACTGGGGATACTGGTCATACTGGTTGTACTGGTGATATTGGGGATACTGGGGATACTGGTGATACTGGGGATAATGGTCATACTGGTCATACTGGTGTTACTGGTCATACTGGTGTTACTGGTCATACTGGTTATACTGGTCATACTGTTGTTACTGGTCGTAGTGGTGATACTGGTCATACTGGGCATACTGGTGATACTGGGCATACTGGGGATACTGGTGATACTGGGCATACTGGTCATAGTGGTGGTGATGGACGTCATTGTGTTACTGGGGATACTGGTCATACTGGTTCTACTGGTCATACTGGGGATACTGGTGTTACTGGTCATACTGGTGTTACTGGTCATACTGGGGATACTGGTGATACTGGTTATACTGGTCATACTGGGGATACTGGTGATACTGGTCATACTGGGCATACTGGTTATACTGGTCATACTGGTGATACTGGGCATACTGGGCATACTGGTCATACTGGTGGTGATGGATGTCATTGTGTTACTGGGGATACTGGTCATACTGGTCATACTGGGCATACTGGTCATACTGGGGATACTGGTGATACTGGTGGTGATGGACAGCATGGTGATACTGGTCATACTGGTGGTGATGGACGTCATTGTGTTACTGGGGATACTGGTCATACTGGACATACTGGTGTTACTGGTCATACTGGTGATACTGGTGACTGGGGATACAGGTCATACTGGTCATACTGGTCATACTGGTGATACTGGGGATACTGGCCATAGTGTTTTTACTGCTCATACTGGTGATACTGGTCATACTGGTCATACTGTTGTTACTGGTCATAGTGGTGATACTGGTCATACTGGGCATACTGGTCATACTGGTGTTACTGGTTATACTGGTGATACTGGTGACTGGGGATAGAGGTCATACTGGTGATACTGGTGATACTGGTTATACTGGGGATACTGGCCATAGTGTTTTTACTGGTCATAGTGGGGATACGGGGATACTGGTGATACTGGGGATACTGGTCATACGGTTGTTTGTTCGTGGTCATACTGGTCATACTGGTCATACTGGTTATACTGGGCATACTGGTTATACTGGTCATACTGGGCATACTGGTTATACTGGGGATACTGGTTATACTGGGGATACTGGTTATACTGGGGATACTGGTCAAACTGGGCATACTGGTGTTACTGGTTATACTGGGGATACTGGTTATACTGGTGTTACTGGTCATACTGGTGATACTGGTTATACTGGTCATACTGGTGTTACTGGTTATATTGGTGTTACTGGTCATACTGGTTATACTGGTCATACTGGTTATACTGGTCATACTGGTGTTACTGGTTATACTGGGGATACTGGTTATACTGGTTATACTGGTGATACTGGTGTTACTGGTCACACTGGTGATCCTGGTGGCCATGGCGACCCCGATGACGTCACGGTGACATCACGATGACGTCACCGCCCTGTCCCCTCCCCCGCAGGCCCGACCATCTCAACAGCCACGTCCGGCAGGTCCATTCCACCGAGAGGCCCTTCAAGTGCGAGGGTACCGCCCCATAGATCCTGCCCCATAGATCCTGCCCCATAGATCTGCCCCATAGATCCGCCCCATAGATCCTGCCCCGTAGATCCTGTCTGTAACGTCAAATTCCCACCCCAAAATGCGCCTGTTTTGCCCCAAAACTCGCCCATTTTTGCCCCCCTGCGCCCCACACCCCCAGCCCCATAACCTGCCCCACATCCTGCCCCATAGATCCTGCCCCACATCTCCCATCTTTCACACCGTTTCCCACCCATTTCCCACCCAATTCTGACCCGTTTTGCCCCAAGCCCGAGTCCCTTTTCAACCCCTACACAACATAGATCCCGCCCCATAGATCCCGCCCCATAGATCCCACCCCATAGATCCCACCCCATATATCCCACCCCACATCTCCACCTTCTTACCCATTTCCCACCCCCAAATCTGACCCAAATTGCCCCAAAACTCGCCCATTTTCACTCCCTGTGCCCCATAGATCCTGCCCCATAACCTGCCCCACATCCTGCCCCATAGATCCCGCCCCACATCCCCATCTTTGAGACCATTTCCCGCCCATTTCACACCCTAAAAACAACCCCAAATCTGACCCAAAACCACCGCAAATTGCGCCCATTTTCTCTCCCTGTGCCCCATAGATCCTGCCCCATAGATCCCGCCCCATAGATCCCACTTTGTCACCCAATTCCCACCCAAAACCGACCCCAAATGGCCCCAAATCACACCTGTTTTCACTCCCTGTGCCCCATAACCTGCCCCATAACCTGCCCCATAGATCCTGCCCCATAACATGCCCCATAGATCCTGTCTGGGACGTCAACTCCCTCCCCATTTCCCACCCAAAACTGACCCAAAATGCCCCAAATCTCGGCCGTTTCTGCCCCGATCGGCCCCATTTTCACACCCCACACCCCCCACACTCTGCCCCATAGATTCTGCCCCATAGATCCCACTTTGTCACCCTTTTCCCACCCAAAACCGACCCCAAATGGCCCCAAATCACACCTGTTTTCACTCCCTGTGCCCCATAACCTGCCCCATAGATCCTGCCCCATAACCTGCCCCATAGATCCTGTCTGGGACGTCAACTCCCTCCCCATTTCCCACCCAAAACTGACCCAAAATGCCCCAAATCTCGGCCATTTCTCCCCCGATCGGCCCCATTTTCGCACCCCACACCCCCCACACTCTGCCCCATAGATCCCGCCCCATAGATCCTGCCCCATAGATCCCACTTTGTCACCCATTTCCCACCCAAAACCGACCCCAAATGGCCCCAAATTGCGCCAAAATGGCCCCATTTTCACTCCCCACACCCCATACGCTGCCCCATAGATCCTGCCCCATAACCTGCCCCATAGATCCTGTCTGGGACGTCAACTCCCTCCCCATTTCCCACCCAAAACCGACCCAAAATGCCCCAAATCTCGGCCGTTTCTGCCCCGATCGGCCCCATTTTCGCACCCCACACCCCCCACACTCTGCCCCATAGATCCCACCCCATAGATCCCACCCCACATCTCCACCTTCTTACCCATTTCCCACCCAAAAGCGACCCCAAAATGCCCCATATCTCGGCCGTTTCTGCCCCGATCGGCCCCATTTTCGCACCCCACACCCCCCCACACCCTGCCCCATAGATCCTGCCCCATAGATCCCACTTTGTCACCCTTTTCCCACCCAAAGCCGACCCCAAATGGCCCCAAATCACACCTGTTTTCACTCCCTGTGCCCCATAGATCCTGCCCCATAACCTGCCCCATAACCTGCCCCATAGATCCTGTCTGGGACGTCAACTCCCTCCCCATTTCCCACCCAAAACTGACCCAAAATGCCCCAAATCTCGGCCGTTTCTGCCCCGATCGGCCCCATTTTCACACCCCACACCCCCCACACTCTGCCCCATAGATTCTGCCCCATAGATCCCACCCCACATCTCCACCTTCTTACCCATTTCCCACCCAAAACTTCCCCCAAAATGCCCCAAATCTCGGCCGTTTCTCCCCCGATCGGCCCCATTTTCGCACCCCACACCCCCCACACTCTGCCCCATAGATTCTGCCCCATAGATCCCACTTTGTCACCCTTTTCCCACCCAAAACCGACCCCAAATGGCCCCAAATCACACCTGTTTTCACTCCCTGTGCCCCATAGATCCCACCCCATAACCTGCCCCATAACCTGCCCCATAGATCCTGCTCCATAACCTGCCCCATAGATCCTGTCTGCGACGTCAACTCCCTCCCCATTTCCCACCCAAAACCGACCCAAAATGCCCCAAATCTCGGCCGTTTCTCCCCCGATCGGCCCCATTTTCGCACCCCACACCCCCCACACTCTGCCCCATAGATCCTGCCCCATAGATCCTGCTTCACATCTCCACCTTCTTACCCATTTCCCACTCAAAAACCGACCCCAAAATGCCCCAAATCTCGGCCGTTTCTGCCCCGATCGGCCCCATTTTCGCACCCCACAACCCCCACACTCTGCCCCACACATTGTGCCCCATAACCTGCCCCACACGCAGACGTGCGAGGCGGCGTTCGCCACCAAGGACCGGCTGCGCGCCCACGCCGTGCGGCACGAGGAGAAGGTTCCGTGCCACGTGTGCGGGAAGCTGCTCAGCGCCGCCTACATCGGCGACCACGTCAAGGGCCACGCGGCGCCGCACCAGTGCGAGCTGTGCGCCAAAGGTGGGGGCGGGGCGGGATCTATGGGGCGGGATCTATGGGGCAGGGTGTGGGGGGGTGTGGGGTGCGAAAATGGGGCCGATCGGGGGAGAAACGGCCGAGATTTGGGGCATTTTGGGGTCGGTTTTGGGTGGGAAATGGGTGACAAAGTGGGATCTATGGGGCGGGATCTATGGGGCAGGATCTATGGGGCAGGATGTGGGGGGTGTGGGGTGCGAAAATGGGGCCGATCGGGGGAGAAACGGCCGAGATTTGGGGCATTTTGGGTCGGTTTTGGGTGGGAAATGGGGAGGGAGTTGACGTCCCAGACAGGATCTATGGGGCAGGTTATGGGGCGGGATCTATGGGGCACAGGGAGTGAAAACAGGTGTGATTTGGGGCCATTTGGGGTCGATTTTGGGTGGGAAATGGGTGACACAGTGGGATCTATGGGGCGGGATCTATGGGGCGGGATCTATGGGGCAGAGTGTGGGGGGTGTGGGGTGCGAAAATGGGGCCGATCGGGGGAGAAACGGCCGAGATTTGGGGCATTTTGGGGGCAGATTTGAGTCAGATTTGGGGTGGGAAATGGGTGACAAAGTGGGATCTATGGGGCAGGATCTATGGGGCAGGGTGTGGGGGGGTGTGGGGTGCGAAAATGGGGCCGATCGGGGGAGAAACGGCCGAGATTTGGGGCATTTTGGGGGTAGTTTTGGGGTGTGAAATGGGTAAGAAGGTGGAGATGTGGGGTGGGATCTATGGGGCAGGATCTATGGGGCGGGATCTATGGGGCGGGATCTATGGGGCAGAGAGTGGGGGGGTGTGGGGTGTGAAAATGGGGCCGATCGGGGCAGAAACGGCCGAGATTTGGGGCATTTTGGGGTCGGTTTTGGGTGGGAAATGGGGAGGGAGTTGATGTCCCAGACAGGATCTATGGGGCAGGTTATGGGGCAGGATCTATGGGGCAGGATCTATGAGGCACAGGGAATGAAAACAGGTGTGATTTGGGGCCATTTGGGGTCGATTTTGGGTGGGAAATGGGTGACAAAGTGGGATCTATGGGGCGGGATCTATGGGGCGGGATCTATGGGGCAGGATCTATGGGGCAGGGTGTGTGGGGGGTGTGGGGTGCGAAAATGGGGCCGATCGGGGCAGAAACGGCCGAGATTTGGGGCATTTTGGGGTCGGTTTTGGGTGGGAAATGGGTGACAAAGTGGGATCTATGGGGCAGGATCTATGGGGCAGGGTGTGGGGGGTGTGGGGTGCGAAAATGGGGCCGATCGGGGCAGAAACGGCCGAGATTTGGGGCATTTTGGGGTCGGTTTTGGGTGGGAAATGGGTGACAAAGTGGGATCTATGGGGCAGGATCTATGGGGCAGGATCTATGGGGCAGAGTGTGGGGGGTGTGGGGTGCGAAAATGGGGCCGATCGGGGCAGAAACGGCCGAGATTTGGGGCATTTTGGGTCGGTTTTGGGTGGGAAATGGGGAGGGAGTTGACGTCCCAGACAGGATCTATGGGGCAGGTTATGGGGCAGGATCTATGGGGCAGGATCTATGGGGCACAGGGAGTGAAAACAGGTGTGATTTGGGGCCATTTGGGGTCGGTTTTGGGTGGGAAATGGGTGACAAAGTGGGATCTATGGGGCGGGATCTATGGGGCAGGATCTATGGGGCAGATCTATGGTGCAGGATCTATAGGGTGGGATCTATGGGGCAAGATCTATGGGGCAGGTTCTATGGGGCAGGATCTATGGGTCAGATGTATAGGGCAGAATCTATGGGGTAGATCTATGGGGCAGGATCTATGGGTCGGATCTATGGGTCGGATCTATGGGTCGGATCTATGGGGCAGATCTATGGGGTGGGATCTATGGGGCAGGATCTATGGGGCGGGATCTATGGGGCAGGATCTATGGGGTGGGATCTGTGGGTCAGATCTATGGGGAGGGATCTATGGGTCAGATCTATGGGACAGAATCTATGGGGCAGATCTATGGGACAATCTATGGGGCGGGATCTATGGGTCGGATCTATGGGTCAGATCTATGGGGCAGGATCTATGGGGTGGGATCTATGGGTCGGATCTATGGGGCGGGATCTATGGGGCAGGATCTATGGGGTGGGATCTATGGGGCGGGATCTATAGGGCAGGATCTATGGGTGGGATCTATGGGGTGGGATCTATGGGGTGGGATCTATGGGTCAGATCTATGGGGTGGGATCTATGGGTGGGATCTATGGGGCAGGATATACGGGGCGAGATCTATGGGCCAGAATCTATAGGGCAGGATCTATGGGGCGAGATCTATGGGTCGGATCTATGGGGCAGCTCTATGGGGGGAGATCTATGGGGTGAGATCTATGGGGCGGGATTTATGGGTTGGATCTATGGGGCAGAATCTATGAGGCAGATCTATGGGTCGGATCTATGGGGCGGGATCTATGGGGCGGGATCTATGGGTCAGATCTATGGGGTGGGATCTATGGGTCGGGATCTATGGGGTGGGATGTATGGGGCAGATCTATGGGACAGAATCTATGAGGCAGATCTATGGGCCCGATCTATGGGGTGGGATCTATGGGGCGGGATCTATGGGTCAGATCTATGGGGTGGGATCTATGGGGCAGATCTATGGGGCAGAATCTATGAGGCAGATCTATGGGCCGGATCTATGGGTCAGATCTATGGGGCGGGATCTATGGGGCGGGATCTATGGGGCGGGATCTATGGGCCGGAATCTATGGGTTGGGATCTATGGGGCAGGATCCATGGGGCAGGATCTATGGGGCGGGATCTATGGGTCGGATCTATGGGGTGGGATCCATGGGGCGGGATCTATGTGTCAGATCTATGGGGTGGGATCTATGGGTCAGATCTATGGGGCGGGATCTATGGGTCAGATCTACGGGGCAGAATCTATATGGCAGATCTATGGGGCGGGATCTATGGGGTGGGATCCATGGGGCGGGATCTATGGGTCAGATCTATGGGGCGGGATCTATGGGGTGGGATCTATGGGGCGGGATCTATGGGGCAGATCTATGGGGTGGGATCTATGGGGCAGATCTATGGGGCAGAATCTATATGGCAGATCTATGGGGCAAGATCTATGGGGCAGGATCTATGGGGCAGATCTATGGGTCAGATCTATGGGGCGGGATCTATGGGGTGGGATCTATGGGTTGGGATCTATGGGTCGGATCTATGGGACAGAATCTATGAGGCAGATCTATGGGCCGGATCTATGGGGTGGGATCTATGGGGCGGGATCTATGGGGTGGGATCTATGGGTCAGCCCCACAGATCTGTGGGGTGACCCCTCCCCTCCCCTCCCCTCCCCCCCCAGGCGGTTCGTGCCCCCTGGCGCCCCCCGGCGGCCCCTCCCCCGCTGTGCCCGCGCTGCCCCTGGAGGGGGCGCCCTGGTGAAGGGGGGCGGGGCTTGGGGGGGGGGCGGGGTTTGGAGGGGGGGGGTGGGCGGGGTTTGGAGGGGGGCGGGGGCTTCCATGGAGGCTCCGCCCCCCACTATGGGATTGGGGGGGGGGGATGGGGGGGAGGGGCCTTTTGTATCAATGGGGCAATAAAAGGCAAGAGGCGCCCGAGGCTCCGCCCACTGGGGGGGGGGGGGGGGGGCGGGGCCTAAAGGGGGAAGGGGGGGTGGAGCTTAATGGGGGTGGAGCTTAAGGGGTGGAGCTTAAATGGGTGGAGTTTAAGGGGGCAGGGCCTGAAATAAGGGGGGCTGGAGGGGGTGGAGCTTATAGGGGCGTGGCCTAAAGGGGCGGGTTCTATTGGGAGGACCTAAAGGGGGCGGGGCCTAAGTGGGAGGGGGCTAGAGGGGGTGGGGTCTAAAAGGGGTGGGGCCTACAGGGGGCGTGGCTAAATGGAGGACTGAGGAGGGGAGGGGCTTAGAGGGGGTGGAGCTTAAAGAGGGTGGGGCTAAAGTGGGTGGGGCCTAGTGGGGGGGGCTAAATGGAGGCGTAAGGGGGAGGGGCCTGGAGGGGTGGAGCTTAAAGAGGGTGGGGCTAAAGGGGGTGGGGCTTAGAGGAAAGGGTTGTAAGGGGGTGGGGCCTAAAAGGGGGTGGGGCTAAGGGGGGGTGGGGCTTAAAGGGGGGGAGGCCTGGGGGGGGTGGGGCCTAAATGGAGGACTGAGGAGGGGAGGGGCTTAGAGGGGGTGGGGCTTAAAGGGGGCGGGGGCTAAAGGGGGTGTGGTCTAAATGGGGCGGGGCTTAAAGGGGGCAGGGCCGGGGGGGCTGAATGGGGAGGAGCTTAAAGGGGGCGGGGCCAAAAGGGGGCGGGGCCAAAGGGGGTGGGGCCAAAAGGGGGCGGGGCCTGGGTGGGCCCCCGAAAGCTTCATGGTCATTTTTATTCCCCAAATGGGTCCCTGGGGGGGTCACGGGGGTCAAAGGTCACACGGGGGTCACGTGGGGTGTCAATCAATCGGTGCTCCGGGGTCACGTGGGGTCAGGGGGTCACGTGGGGTCACTCAGGATGTCAATCAACGGCCAATAGGAGGTCAAAGGTCACTCGGGGACGTCAGTCAATCACCAGCTGGTCGCTCCGGGGTCACGTGGGGTCATGAGGTCCCAGGGGTCACGTGATGTCATTATGGGGTCACGTGGGGTCACTCGGGGGTCAGAGGTCGCTCAGCTTGTCAATCAATCGCCGCTCCGGGGTCACGTGAGGTCTCAGGGGTCACGTGGGGTCATGAAGTCACATGGGGTCACTCGGGTTGTCAATCAACGGTCACTAGGGGGTCAGAGGTCGCTCAGCTTGTCAATGAATCGCCGCTCCGGGGTCACGTGGGGTGGCTCGGGGGTCACGTGGGGTCGCTCCGGGGGTCACGTGGGGTCACTCGGGGGTCACGTGGGGTGGCTCGGGGGTCAGAGGTCACTCGGGGATGTCAATCAACGGCCACTTGGGGGTCAGAGGTCGCTCAGCTTGTCAATCAATCGCCACTCCGGGGTCACATGGGGTCGCGGGGGGTCACGTGATGTCATTGGGGGGGTCACATGGGGTCGCTTGGAGGTCAGAGGTCGCTCAGCTTGTCAATCAATCGCCGCTCCGGGGTCACGTGGGGTCCCAGGGGTCACGTGGGGTCACTCGGGGGTCAGAGGTCGCTCAGCTTGTCAATCAATCGCCACTCCAGGGTCACATGGTCCCAGGAGTCACGTGGGGTCACTCGGGTTGTCAATCAACGGCCACTTGGGGGTCAAAGGTCACTCAGCTTGTCAATCAATTGCTGCTCCGGGGTCACGTGGGGTCATGAGGTCACGTGGGGTCACTCAGGTTGTCAATCAACGGCCACTTGGGGGTCAAAGGTCGCTCAGCTTGTCAATCAATCGCTGCTCCGGGGTCACGTGGGGTCATGAGGTCACGTGGGGGTCACTCGGGTTGTCAATCAACGGCCACTTGGGGGTCAAAGGTCGCTCAGCTTGTCAATCAATCGCTGCTCCGGGGTCACGTGGGGTCATGAGGTCACGTGGGGTCACTCGGGTTGTCAATCAACGGCCACTTGGGGGTCAAAGGTCGCTCAGCTTGTCAATCAATCGCCACTCCGGGGTCACATGGGGTCCCGGGGTCACGTGGGGTCATGAGGTCCCAGGGGTCACGTGGGGTGGCCCCGGGGGTCAGAGGTCACTCGGGGATGTCAATCAACGGCCACTTGGGGGTCAGAGGTCGCTCAGCTTGTCAATCAATCGCTGCTCTGGGGTCACATGGGGTCCCAGGGGTCACGTGGGGTCATGAGGTCCCAGGGGTCACGTGGGGTCACTCGGAGGTCAGAGGTCGCTCAGCTTGTCAATCGATCGCCGCTCCGGGGTCACGTGGGGTCGCGGGGGTCACATGGGGTCGCTCGGGGGTCACGTGGGGTGGCTCGGGGGTCAGAGGTCGCTCAGCTTGTCAATCAATCGCCGCTCCGGGGTCACGTGGGGTCACATGGTCCCAGGGGTCACGTGGGGTCACTCGGGTTGTCAATCAACGGCCACTTGGGGGTCAAAGGTCGCTCAGCTTGTCAATCAATCGCTGCTCCGGGGTCACGTGGGGTCGCGGGGGTCACATGGGGTCGCTCCGGGGTCACGTGGGGTCGCTCCGGGGTCACGTGGGG
Organism: Columba guinea; assembly: GCA_032206185.1. Taxonomy (NCBI): domain Eukaryota; kingdom Metazoa; phylum Chordata; class Aves; order Columbiformes; family Columbidae; genus Columba; species Columba guinea. The sequence continues at coordinate 26,991 of JAVLUU010000938.1, forward strand.
TGGCTCGGGGGTCACGTGGGGGTGGCTCGGGGGTCAGAGGTCACTCGGGGATGTCAATCAACGGCCACTTGGGGGTCAGAGGTCACTTGACTTGTCAATCAATCGCCGCTCCGGGGTCACATGGGGTCCCAGGGGTCACGTGGGGTCACTTGGAGGTCACGTGGGGTGGCTCCGGGGTCACGTGGGGTCACTCGGGCGTCACGTGGGGTGGCTCGGGGGTCACGTGGGGTGGCTCGGGGGTCAGAGGTCACTCGGGGATGTCAATCAACGGCCACTTGGGGGTCAAAGGTCGCTCAGCTTGTCAATCAATCGCCGCTCCGGGATCACGGGGGTCACGTGGGGTCACGGGGGTCACGTGGGGTGGCTCGGGGGTCACGTGGGGTGGCCCGGGGGTCAGAGGTCACTCGGGGATGTCAATCACCAGCTCGTCGTCGCCGTCCAGGGCGTCGTCGCCGCTCCCCCTCCCCCCCCGGCCCCTCCCCCCCCCCCCCGGCTCAGCAGCCGCCGGGGGACGCTGCTGGGGACGGGGGGAGGGGCGGCCGGGGGCAGGGGGAAGGGCGGGGCCGCCGGAGCCTGGGGGCGGAGCCACAAGGGACCCATCAGTGACCCATAAGTGACCCATAAGTGACCCCCCGGACCCACACATTGACCCATAAGTGACTCCCAGTTGACCCACAAGTGACCCCCAGACCCACACATTGACCCACAAGTGACCCATAAGTGACCCCTGGACCCACACATTGACCCCCAAGTGACTCCCAGACCCACACATTGACCCATAAGTGACCCATAAGTGACCCCCGACCCACATATTGACCCATAAGTGACCCATAAGTGACCCCCTGGACCCACACATTGACCCATAAGGGACCCCCGGACCCACACATTGACCCATCAGTGACCCATAAGTGACCCATAAGTGACCCATAAGTGACCCCTGGACCCACACATTGACCCACAAGTGACCCATAAGTGACCCGCCGACCCACACATTGACCCATAAGTGACCCATCAGTGACCCATAAGTGACCCATAAGTGACCCCCCGACCCACATATTGACCCATAAGTGACCCCCCGGACCCACACATTGACCCACAAGTGACCCATAAGTGACCCCGAGACCCACACATTGACCCATAAGTGACTCCCAACTGACCCATAAGTGACCCCAGACCCACACATTGACCCATAAGTGAGCCATAAGTGAACCCCGACCCACACATTGACCCATAAGTGAACCATAAGTGAACCCCAGACCCACACATTGACCCATAAGTGAGCCATAAGTGAACCCCGACCCACACATTGACCCATAAGTGAGTCATAAGTGACCCCCGACCCACATATTGACCCATAAGTGACCCATAAGTGACCCCCAGACCCACACATTGACCCACAAGTGACTCCCAGTTGACCCATAAGTGACCCCCAGGCCCACACATTGACCCATAAGTGACCCATCAGTGACCCATAGCTGACCCATAAGTGACCCATAAGTGACCCCCCGGAGCCACACATTGACCCACAAGTGACCTATAAGTGACCCATAAGTGACCCCAGACCCACACATTGACCCATAAGTGACCCATAAGTGACCCCCTGGACCCACACATTGACCCATAAGTGACCCATAAGTGAACCCCGACCCACACATTGACCCGTAAGTGAGCCATAAGTGACCCCCAGACCCACACATTGACCCATAAAGGGCCCCAGACCCACACATTGACCCATAAGTGACCCATCAGTGACCCATAACTGACCCACAAGTGACCCATAAGTGACCCCCCGGACCCACACACTGACCCTTAAGTGACCCACAAGTGACCCCCAGACCCACACATTGACCCCTTAAGTGACCCATAAGTGACCCTAGACCCACACATTGACCCATAAGTGACCCTAGACTCACACATTGACCCATAAGTGACACTCAGACCCACACATTGACCCATAAGTGACTCCCAACCCCCACATTGACCCACAGCGCCCCATAGTACCCCATAGCGCCCCATGGCACCCCATAGCTGCCCCATAGTGCCCCATAGCTGCCCCATAGCGTCCCATAGCTGCCCCATAGTGCCCCATAGCCCCCCATAGCTGCCCCATAGCCCCCCATAGCTGCCCCATAGCTGCCCCATAGCGACCCATAGCTGCCCCATAGCTGCCCCATAGCCCCCCATAGCGCCCCATAGGCCCCCATAGCTGCCCCATAGCTGCCCCATAGGCCCCCATAGCTGCCCCATAGCCCCCCATAGCGCCCCATAGCTGCCCCATAGCGCCCCATAGCTGCCCCATAGTGCCCCATAGCTGCCCCATAGCCCCCCATAGCGCCCCATAGCTGCCCCATAGCGCCCCATAGCTGCCCCATAGTGCCCCATAGCTGCCCCATAGCTGCCCCATAGCGCCCCATAGCTGCCCCATGGCTGCCCCATAGCTGCCCCATAGTGCCCCATAGCTACCCCATAGCTGCCCCATAGCTGCCCCATAGCGCCCCGTATCCCCCCATAGTGCCCCATTGCTGCCCCATAGGCCCCCATAGCTGCCCCATAGCTGCCCCATGGCTGCCCCATAGCTGCCCCATAGCTGCCCCATAGCGCCCCATAGCTGCCCCATAGCGCCCCATGGCTGCCCCATAGTGCCCCATAGCTGCCCCATAGCGCCCCATAGCTGCCCCATGGCTGCCCCATAGCTGCCCCATAGCGCCCCATAGCTACCCCATAGCTGCCCCATAGCTGCCCCATAGCGCCCCATATCCCCCCATAGTGCCCCATTGCTGCCCCATAGGCCCCCATAGCGCCCCATAGCTGCCCCATAGTGCCCCATTGCTGCCCCATAGGCCCCCATAGCGCCCCATAGCTGCCCCATAGCGCCCCATAGCTGCCCCATAGCGCCCCATAGTGCCCCATAGCTGCCCCATAGCTGCCCCATAGCGCCCCATAGTGCCCCATAGCTGCCCCATAGCTACCCCATAGCTGCCCCATAGCTGCCCCATAGCTGCCCCATAGCGCCCCATAGCGCCCCATAGCTGCCCCATAGCTGCCTCATAGTACCCCATAGCTGCCCCATAGCTGCCCCATAGGCCCCCATAGCTGCCCCATAGCGCCCCATAGCCCCCCATAGCTGCCCCATAGCCCCCCATAGCGCCCCATAGCTGCCCCATAGGCCCCCATAGCTGCCCCATAGCTGCCCCATAGCCCCCCATAGCGCCCCATAGCTGCCCCATAGCGCCCCATAGCTGCCCCATGGCTGCCCCATAGCTGCCCCATAGCGCCCCATAGCTGCCCCATAGCTGCCCCATAGCCCCCCATAGTGCCCCATAGCGCCCCATAGTGCCCCATAGCTGCCCCATAGCTGCCCCATAGCACCCCATAGCGCCCCATAGCTGCCCCATAGGCCCCCATAGCTGCCCCATAGCTGCCCCATAGCTGCCCCATAGTGCCCCATAGCTGCCCCATAGCTGCCCCATAGCTGCCCCATAGTGCCCCATAGCTGCTCCATAGCTGCCCCATAGCGCCCCATAGCTGCCCCATAGCTGCCCCATAGCTGCCCCATAGCTGCCCCATAGCTGCCCCATAGCGCCCCCACTGACCTGCAGGCGCCGGTTGGTGCTGCGGCTGCGCCGGGCGGGGCCGGGGGGGGCGTGGCCTGGGGGGGCGGGGCCCGTCGGGCGGGGCCAGAAGCTCATTGGGCAACGGACTGAAGGGGGGTGTGGTCACCTGGAAGGGGGGGGTGGGGGGCGTGGTTAGCAAAGGACACGCCCCCAAGCTCCCATTGGCTGGAGAGGGTGGGGGGGGTCAGAACATGCGCCTCCCACCCCAAGCTGGGATTGGTTGGTGGTAAAGGGGGCGGAGCCACATGGGAATGGGGGAACCAGGCCCCGCCCCCGAGCTCTCATTGGCTGGAAAGGTTGGGGGGGAGCAGGACACACCCCCTTGATGGGATTGGTTGGGATAAAAGGGGTGGAGCCGCATGGGAATGGGGGTCCAGGCCCCGCCCCCGAGCTCCCATTGGCTGGAAGGGTTAGGGGGGGGCAGGACACACCCCCTTGATGGGATTGGTTGGGATAAAGGGGGTGGAGCCGCATGGGAATGGGGGGAGTCCAGGCCACGCCCCCTTGATGGGATTGGTTGGGGGGGGCAAAGGGGGCGGAGTTGCGGGGGAGGGGTTCCGGACCACACCCCCTTACTGGGATTGGCTGAGGGCAAAGGGGGCGGAGCCACATGGGAATGAGGGGGGGTCCAGGCCCCGCCCCCGAGCTCCCATTGGCGGGAAGGGGGGCAGGACGCACCCCCTTGATGGGATTGGCTGGGGCTAAAGGGGGCGGAGCCACATGGGAATGGGGGTCCAGGCCACACCCCTCTCTGGGATTGGTTGGGGGGCAAAAGGGGTGGAGCTAACAGGGGGACATCCAGACCACACCCCCTCATTGCCATTGGCTGAGGGTCCAAAGGGGCGGGGCCACTATCACTTACCATATATGGAGTGGGCGGAGCCTGGAAGGCGGGTGTAGGGGGGGAGGGGCTGCGCTTCCTGTGGGGGGGGAATGGGGGGGGTCAGGGGGGCGGGGCCATCTTGGAGCCCCGCCCACCACCTCGGCCGCCATATTGGATGCTGGGGGCGGCCATATTGGATGCTGGCAGCCATCTTGGAGCCCTGCCCACCATCCTGGCCGCCATATTGGATACTGGGTGCAGCCATATTGGATGTTGGTGGCCATATTGGAACCCCGCCCACAAGGCTGGCCGCCATATTGGATACTCGGGGCGGCCATATTGGATGCTGGCGGCGGCCATCTTGAACCCCGGCGGCCATCTTGGAACCCCTCCCACCACCCCGGCAGCCATATTGGATACTCGGGGTGGCCATATTGGATGCTGGCGGCCATCTTGGAACCCATCCCATGACCCCAGCGGCCATATTGGATGCTGGTGGCAGCCATCTTGAACCCTGGCAGCCATCTTGGAACCCCTGCCACCACCCCGGCAGCCATATTGGATACTCGGGGTGGCCATATTGGATGCTGGTGGCCATCTTGGAACCCCTCCCATGACCCCGGCGGCCATATTGGATGCTGGGGGTAGCCATATTGGATGCTGGCAGCCATCTTGGAAGCCATCCCATGACCCCAGCGGCCATGTTGGATGCTGGCGGCGGCCATCTTGAACCCCGGCGGCCATCTTGGAATCCCTCCCACCACCCCGGCAGCCATATTGGATACTCGGGGTGGCCATATTGGATGCTGGCGGTAGCCATATTGGATGCTGGCGGCCATCTTGGAGCCCCACCCATGACCACGGCGGCCATATTGGATGCTGGGGGTGGCCATATTGGATTATGGCGGCCATCTTGGAAACCATCCCATGACCCCAACGGCCATATTGGATGCTAGGGGCGGCCATCTTGAACCCCGGCGGCCATCTTGGAACCCCTCCCACGCCCCCGGCGGCCATCTTGGATGCTGGCAGCGGCCATCTTGGAACCCCTCCCACGCCCCCGGCGGCCATCTTGGATGCTGGCAGCGGCCATCTTGGCCCCGCCCCCCACCTCTTCCCGCTGTCGCTGCCCTTGTTCCCGTCCCCGTCGCTGTCGGACGTCGCCGTCGCCTCCGAATCTATGGGGGGAGGAGCCAATGGGGACCCACCCACCAACCCCCCAGTGACCCACAGCGACCCACAAGTGTCTCCCCCAGCCCCACAACCGCCCCATAGCGACCCCCAAATTGACCCATTAATGCTACAAATCGACCCATAACCGCCCCAAATCGACCCATATCTGCCCCATAGTGACCCCCAAGTCCCCCCCAGCCCCATAAGTGCCTGAAATGGGCCCAAAACTGCCCCATAGCGACCCCCCGACCGACCCCCAACTTCCCCATATTGACCCCCAAGTGCCCCCAAAATGACCCATAACTGCCCCACAGTGACCCATAGCTGCCCCATAGCGACCCCCAAGTCCCCCCCAGCCCCATAAGTGCCTGAAATCGACCCATACTGACCCCATAGTGACCCCCCCAGTGCCCCATATTGACCCCCAACTTGCCCATATTGACCCCCAATTGACCCATAAGTGCCCCGAATTGACCCATAGCTGCCCCACAGTGACCCCCAAGTCCCCCCCCCCCCCCAGCCCCATAAGTGCCCCCCCCCTCCCCCCGTTACCTGTTGTCTCCTCGTCCACGTTCTCATAGAGCAGCAGCCGGTCCAGCAAATAACTGGGGGGGAAAAGGGGGGGTGAGGGACCCAGGCGTCCGGGAGGGACCCAGGAGTTCGGGAGGGACACAAATAGGGGACCCAGGAGTTCGGGAGGGACACAAATAGGGGACCCAGGAGTTCTGAGGGACCCAGGAGTTCGGGGAGGGACCCAGGAGTTCGGGAGGGACCCAAATAGGGGACCCAGGAGTTCTGAGGGACCCAGGAGTTCTGAGGGACCCAGGAGTCCGGGAGGGGACCCAGGAGTTCTGAGGGACCCAGGCGTCCGGGAGGGACCCAAATAGGGGACCCAGGAGTTCTAAGGGACCCAGGAGTTCGGGAGGGACCCAAATAGGGGACCCAGGAGTTCTGAGGGACCCAGGAGTTCTGAGGGACCCAGGAGTCCGGGAGGGACCCAGGAGTTCGGGAGGGACACAAATAGGGGACCCAGGAGTTCTGGGTGGGGACCCAGGAGTTCTGAGGGACCCAGGAGTCCGGGAAGGGACCCAGGAGTTCTAAGGGACCCAGGAGTCCGGGAAGGGACCCAGGCGTTCGGGAGGGGACCCAGGAGTTCGGGGAGGGACACAAATAGGGGGACCCAGGAGTTCGGGAGGGACCTAAATAGGGGACCCAGGAGTTCTGAGGGACCCAGGAGTCCGGGAAGGGACCCAGGAGTTCTGGGTGGGGACCCAGGAGTTCTGAGGGACCCAGGAGTTCGGGAGGGACCCAAATAGGGGACCCAGGAGTTCTGAGGGACCCAGGAGTCCGGGAAGGGACCCAGGAGTTCTGGGTGGGGACCCAGGAGTTCTGAGGGACCCAGGAGTTCGGGAGGGACCCAGGCGTCCGGGGAAGGTGCATTTTGGGGCGATTTCGATGGATTTCGGGACCTTTTGTCGCGCGAGACCTTGAGCAGTTTGCGCTGAGCCCTGCGCAGCTCGTCCTGGAAACACTCCTGCTCCTTTTGGGGCAAAAAAACGGCCGATTTGGGCAAAACACGACTAAAACTCCCCCAATTTAACCCCCAAATCCCTCCAATTCACCCCAAATTGCTCCAGAACCCCCAAATTTACCTCAGAAATCCCAATTCCCGCCAACAAACCCCCCCCCAACCCCCCCCCCAACCCCCGCCGCGGTGCATTATGGGTACCCCCCCCCCCCCCCCATTTCCCGCCCTCCCGCGCTGGCCCCGCCCCTTTCCCCGCGTTTCCCGCCCTTTTCCCGGCCCATTCACATAGAGCAGCAGCTTGAGGCGCCGCTTGAGCGCCCGGTAGCGCCGTTTGTAGCCGCCGCCATCGGCCTCGGCCGCCCCGTTCATGGCCGCCGCTTCCGGCTCCTTCACGGAAGTGCCGGACTCCCCCCCCCCCTCTTCCCCCCCCCCACCCAAACCCGCTCGCCATTGGCTCTACGCGCCGTGCATCCCGCCCGCTCGATCCCTATTGGCTCAAGGCGCCGCGCGTCCCGCCCACCCCGCTCCCCATTCACACTGTTGGTTCTCCCCGCCCACTCGCTTCCCATTGGCTCGGGGAGCAGCGCGGCACGCCCGCTCGCTTCCCATTGGTTCAGTGGCGCCGCGCGTCCCGCCCACCGCCCTCCCCATTCACACAGTCGGTTCACCCCCCCCCCCCCCGAGCTCGCTTCCCATTGGCTCAGGGCGCCGCGTGGCACGCCCGCTCGCTGCCTATTGGTTCAGCGACGCCGCTCGCCCCCCGTTGAAACTGACGGTTCGCCCCGCCCACTGGCTTCCCATTGGCTCAGAGCGCGGCGCGTCCCGCCCACCGCGCTCCCCATTGGCCCCGGTGGTTCGCCCCGCCCACTCGCTCGCCATTGGCTCAGCGGCGCCGCTCGCCCCGCCTACTCGCTCCCCCTTGAAACAGGCGGTCCGACCCCCCCCCCCCCCCGCTCGCTCGCCATTGGTTCAGGGAGCGACGCGGCACGCCCACTCGCTCCCCATTGGTTCAGTGGCGCCGCGCGTCCCGCCCACCGCGCTCCTTAGACTCTGCCGGTTCGCCCCGCCCCCTCCCTCCCCATTGGCTCAGGGCGCCGCTCGCCCCACCCTCTCGCTCTCCATTGGTTCCCCACGCCCTCTCCCTCCCCGTTGATCCCGTTGTCTCGCCCCGCCCACTCGCTTCCCATTGGCTCAGCCGCACCGCTCGCCCCGCCCACTAGCTCCCCATTGGTTCACCACGCCCTCTCCCTCCCCTCCTCCAAATGATTGAGGCGCCAAACCTATTTTGGGGTCAAATAACCCATTTTTGGGTCAAAGAAGCAATTTTGGGGGTCGACAAAGCCCTTTCGGGGGCCAAATAAGCCATTTTTGGGGTGGAAAAAGCCATTTTTGGGGGTCAAATAACACATTTTGGGGGACAAACAACCCATTTTTGGGTCAAATAACCCATTTTTGGGGCCAAATAACCCATTTTTGGGGCCAAATAACCCATTTTTGGTGTCGCTGAGGCCGTTTTTGGGGTCAAATAACCCATTTTTGGGGCCAAATCACCCATTTTTGGGGTCACAGAAGCCATTTTTGGGGCCAAATAACCCATTTTTGGGGGTCAAATAACCCATTTTTGGAGCCAAATAACCCGTTTTTGGGGTCGCCGAAGCCGTTTTTGGGGTCAAATAACCCATTTTGGGGTCAAATAACCCATCTTTGGGGCCAAACAAGCCATTTTTGGGGCCAAATAACCCATTTTTGGGGTCGCTGAGGCCATTTCTAGGGTCGCCGAGGCCGTTTTTGGGGTCAAAAGAGCCATTTTCGGGGTCGCCGAGGCCGTTTTTTGGGGTTGAAACAGCTGTTTTCGGGGTGGCCGAGGCCGTTTTTGGGGTCAAAAGAGCCATTTTCAGGGTTGCCGAGGCTGTTTTTGGGGTCGAAAGAGCCGTTTCAGGGTCGCTGAGGCCGTTTTTGGGGTGGAAAGAGCCGTTTTTAGGGTCAAATAACCCATTTTTGGGGTCGCCGAGGCCGTTTTTTGGGGTTGAAAGAGCTGTTTCCGGGGTGGCTGAGGCCGTTTTTGGGGTCAAAAGAGCCGTTTTTGGGGTTGCCGAGGCCGTTTTTGGGGTCGCCGAGGCCGTTTCCGGGGTGGCCGAGGCCGTTTTTGGGGTCAAAAGAGCCATTTTCGGGGTCGCCGAGGCTGTTTTTGGGGTCGCCGAGGCCGTTTTTGGGGTCGAAAGAGCCGTTTTTTGGGGTCGCCGAGGCCGTTTCCGGGGTCGCCGAGGCCGTTTTTTGGGGTCAAATAACCCATTTTCGGGGTCGCCGAGGCCGTTTCCGGGGTGGCCGAGGCCGTTTTTGGGGTGGAAAGAGCCGTTTTTGGGGTCGCCGAGGCTATTTCTGGGGTCACCGAGGCCGTTTTTTGGGGTCAAAAGAGCCATTTTCGGGGTCGCCGAGGCCGTTTTTGGGGTTGAAACAGCTGTTTTCGGGGTGGCCGAGGCCGTTTTTGGGGTCAAAAGAGCCATTTTCAGGGTTGCCGAGGCTGTTTTTGGGGTCGAAAGAGCCGTTTCAGGGTCGCTGAGGCCGTTTTTGGGGTGGAAAGAGCCGTTTTTGGGGTGAAATAACCCATTTTTGGGGTCGCCGAGGCCGTTTTTGGGGTTGAAAGAGCTGTTTCCGGGGTGGCTGAGGCCGTTTTTGGGGTCAAAAGAGCCGTTTTTGGGGTTGCCGAGGCCGTTTTTGGGGTCGCCGAGGCCGTTTCCGGGGTGGCCGAGGCCGTTTTTGGGGTCAAAAGAGCCATTTTCGGGGTCGCCGAGGCTGTTTTTGGGGTCGCCGAGGCCGTTTTTGGGGTCGAAAGAGCCGTTTTTGGGGTCGCCGAGGCCGTTTCCGGGGTCGCCGAGGCCGTTTTTGGGGTCAAATACCCCATTTTCGGGGTCGCCGAGGCCGTTTCCGGGGTGGCCGAGGCCGTTTTTGGGGTGGAAAGAGCCGTTTTTGGGGTCGCCGAGGCCATTTCTGGGGTCACCGAGGCTGTTTTTGGGGTTGAAAGAGCCGTTTTCGGGGTCGCCGAGGCCGTTTTTTGGGGTCGCTGAGGCCGTTTCTGGGGTCGCCGAGGCTGTTTCCGGGGTCGCCGAGGCCGTTTCCGGGGTCGCCGAGGCCGTTTTTGGGGTGGAAAGAGCCGTTTTTGGGGTCGCTGAGGCCGTTTCCGGGGTCGAAAGAGCCGTTTTTGGGGTTGCCGAGGCCGTTTTTGGGGTCGCCGAGGCCGTTTCCGGGGTCGCCGAGGCCGTTTCCGGGGTCGAAAGAGCCGTTTTTTGGGGTCGCCGAGGCCGTTTTTGGGGTCGCCGAGGCCGTTTCCGGGGTCGCCGAGGCCGTTTTTGGGGCGGAACGAGCCGTTTTCGGGTCAGGTGGTGCGCGCGCGGGCGCCGGGCGGGAAGAGGTCGAGGCCGGTGCGCAGGATCTGCTGCTCCAGCGCCTGGTGCCGCTTCATGTCCCACAGCACCTTGTCCAGCGCCGCGCGCCGCGACACGCGCGCCCCCCCCTGCCCAAAAACACCCCCTTGCAGCCCAAAACTGCACCCCGGGGCTCCGGGGACATAAATGGAGCCTTGGGGGGGGCCTTGGGGGGGGGGTTGGGGGGGTTTGGGGGGGGTTTTTGGGGGGTTTATGGGGGGTTTTGGGGGGTTTGGGGGGGTTTTTGGGGGGAAAGGTGTTGGGGTCAATGGTGGCGCTGCTGGGTCAATGGGTGATGGGTGGGGGGGATGAAGGGGTAATGAAGGGGTTAACCAAGGGGTTAACCAAGGGGTAGTTAAGGGGTTAACCAAGGGGTAGTTAAGGGGTTAACTAAGGGGTAGTTAAGGGGTTAACCAAGGGGTAGTTAAGGGGTTAACGAAGGGGTAGTTAAGGGGTAGTTAAGGGGTTAACCAAGGGGTTAACCAAGGCGTAGTTAAGGGTTAACTAAGGGGTTAACCAAGGGGCAGTTAAGGGGTTAACCAAGGGGCAGTTAAGGGGTAGTTAAGGGGTTAACTAAGGGGTTAACTAAGGGGTAGTTAAGGGGTTAACTAAGGGACAGTTAAGGGGTAGTTAAGGGGTTAACTAAGGGGTAGTTAAGGGGTAGTTAAGGGGTTAACTAAGGGGAAGTTAAGGGGTTAACTAAGGGGTAGTTAAGGGGTAGTTAAGGGGTTAACTAAGGGGTAGTTAAGGGGTTAACTAAGGGGTTAACTAAGGGGTAGTTAAGGGGTTAACTAAGGGACAGTTAAGGGGTAGTTAAGGGGTTAACTAAGGGGTAGTTAAGGGGTAGTTAAGGGGTTAACTAAGGGGTAGTTAAGGGGTTAACTAAGGGGTAGTTAAGGGGTAGTTAAGGGGTTAACTAAGGGGTAGTTAAGGGGTTAACTAAGGGGTTAACTAAGGGGTAGTTAAGGGGTTAACTAAGGGACAGTTAAGGGGTAGTTAAGGGGTTAACTAAGGGGTAGTTAAGGGGTAGTTAAGGGGTTAACTAAGGGGTAGTTAAGGGGTTAACTAAGGGGTAGTTAAGGGGTTAACTAAGGGGTTAACTAAGGGGTAGTTAAGGGGTAGTTAAGGGGTTAACTAAGGGGTAGTTAAGGGGTTAACTAAGGGGTAGTTAAGGGGTAGTTAAGGGGTTAAGTAACGGGCAGTTAAGGGGCAGTTAAGGGGTTAACTAAGGGGTAGTTAAGGGGTTAACTAAGGGGTAGTTAAGGGGTTAACTAAGGGGTAGTTAAGGGGTGCTCACTGAAGCTCCGGGCTGTGTGCGTTTCAGGGTGATGTATGGGGGGTAATTAAGGGGGTAATTAGGGGGGTAATTAGGGGGGGCTCACCGAAGCTCCAGGATTTTAAAGGGTTTCAGGACGATGTGTGGGGGTTAATGAGGGGTAATTAAGGGGGTAATTAAGGGGCTAATGAAGGGGGGGCTCGCCGGGGTTTTCCGGGGTTTGAGGGTGATACATGGGGGCTAATGAGGGGTAGTGGGGGGTAATTAGGGGCTAACGAGGGGTAGTGGGGGGTAATTAGGGGCTAATGAGGGGCAGGGAAGGGGTAATTAGGGGCTAACGAGGGGTAGTGGGGGGTAATTAGGGGCTAACAAGGGCAGGGAAGGGGTAATTAGGGGCTAACGAGGGCAGGGAAGGGGTAATTAGGGGCTAACGAGAGCAGTGAAGCGGTAATTAGGGGCTATCGAGGGGCAGGGAAGGGGTAATTAGGGGCTAATGAGAGCAGTGAAGTGGTAATTAGGGTTTAACGAGGGCATTGAAGGGGTAATTAGGGTCTAACGAGGGCAGTGAAGTGGTAATTAGGGTCTAACGAGGGCAGTGAAGGGGTAATTAGGGTCTAATGAGGGCAGGGAAGGGGTAATTAGGGTCTAACGAGGGCAGTGAAGCGGTAATTAGGGGCTAACGAGGGCAGTGAAGCGGTAATTAGGGCTAACGAGGGCAGTGAAGGGGTAATTAGGGGCTAATGAGGGCAGGGAAGGGGTAATTAGGGGCTAACGAGGGCAGAGAAGCAGTAATTAGGGGCTAAGGAGGGCAGGGAAGGGGTAATTAGGGGCTAACGAGGGCAGGGAAGCGGTAATTAGGGGCTAACGAGGGCAGGGAAGCGGTAATTAGGGGCTAACGAGGGCAGGGAAGGGGTAATTAGGGGCTAAGGAAGGCAGGGAAGGGATAATTAGGGGCTAAGGAAGGCAGGGAAGGGGTAATTAGGGGCTAACGAGGGGCAGTAGGGGATAATTAGGGGCTAACGAGGGCAGTGCAGCAGTAATTAGGGGCTAACGAGGGCAGGGAAGGGGTAATTAGGGGCTAACGAGGCCAGGGAAGGGGTAATTAGGGGCTAACGAGGCCAGTGAAGGGGTAATTAGGGGCTAACGAGGGCAGTGCAGCGGTAATTAGGGGCTAACGAGGCCAGTGAAGGGGTAATTAGGGGCTAACGAGGGCAGTGAAGGGGTAATTAGGGGCTAACGAGGGCAGTGAAGGGGTAATTAGGGGCTAACGAGGGCAGTGAAGGGGTAATTAGGGGCTAACGAGGGCAGTGAAGGGGTAATTAGGGGCTAACGAGGAGCAGTAGGGGATAATTAGGGGCTAACGAGGCTCACCGTGTGCGCGGCGCCGGTCGATCAGCGGCCGCTGCGGCGCCACCGGCTCGTCCTCAAACTCGAACTGCGGCACCACCGGCGGCCTGCGGGACAACGGCCGCTCAACGGGGGCGGGGCCAAGGGGGGGGGTGGGGCCAAGGGGGGCGGGGCCATGGAGGGGGGGCGGGGGTCCTAGGGGAGGGCGGGGTCCGGGAGGCGGGGACCGGGGGGGGGGGGCGGGGTCATGGGGGGGGCGGGGTCCATGAGGGAGGCAGGGTCCAAGGTGGAGGGGGCGGGCCCCAAAGTGGAGGGGGGCGGGGCCCATGGAGGAAGGGGGCGGGGCCCATGGAGGAAGGGGGCGGGGCCCATGGAGGAAGGGGGCGGGGCCCATGGAGGAAGGGGGCGGGAGTTCTGAGGTACCCAAATAGGGGACCCAGGAGTTCTGAGGGACCCAGGCGTTCGGGAGGGACCCAAGTAGGGGACCCAGGCGTTCGGGAGGGACCCAAGTAGGGGACCCAGGAGTTCTGAGGGACCCAAATAGGGGACCCAGGAGTTCCGAGGGACCCAAGCAGGGGACCCAGGAGTTCTGAGGGACCCAGGTGTCCGGGAGAGGACCCAAATAGGGGACCCAGGCGTTCGGGAGGGACCCAAGTAGGGGACCCAGGAGTTCTGAGGGACCCAAATAGGGGACCCAGGAGTTCCGAGGGACCCAAGTAGGGGACCCAGGAGTTCCGAGGGACCCAAATAGGGGACCCAGGAGTTCTGAGGGACCCAAATAGGGGACCCAGGAGTTCCAAGCCACCCAAGTAGGGGACCCAGGCGTTCGGGAGGGACCCAAGTAGGGGACCCAGGAGTTCTGAGGGACCCAAGTAGGGGACCCAGGAGTTCCGAGGGACCCAGCCCCCCCTCACTTGTCCGGCCTCTCCTGCGGGGGCTCCTCGCTGCTCTCGCAGGCGGGCGCCGCCTCCCGCAGCGGGGTGGGCGGTCTCCGCGGCCTGGCCGGCCGCCGCAGCTCCAGCGTCCCGCGCTGCGCGATCAGCTCCAGCAGCCGCCGGATCTCGGGGGGCGCGGGCGCCCACCCGCCGCCTTCCTCCTCCTCCTCCTCCTCATCGCTGCGCGGCACGCACCAATCAGCGTCGTCCGTGGCCCAATCGGCGGCGGCGGCGGACCAATGGGCGTCCGAGGGGGCGGGGCCGGGGGCGGGGTCGGCGTCCAGCGTGGCGGCCGCGGGGGGGGGGCGGGGAATTGGCGGGAAGGGCGGGCTCGGCCGCCATGGCTGCGGCGGAGCGGTGACGACCTGCCAAGTGCGTTAATGGCGCGGGAACGGGGCTGAATTGAGCCAAAAAATGGGGATTTATGTAAAAAATGGGCGGTTTGCCTCAAAAAATGGGGGGTTTGCCTCAATAAATGGGGATTTACCTCGATAAATGGGGGATTTATGTCAAAAAATGGGGGATTTACCTCAATAAATGGGGATTTACCTCAATAAATGGGGGATTTACCTCAAAAATGGGGATTTATGGCAAAAAATGGGGGGGTTGCCTCAAAAAATGGGGGATTTACCTCGATAAATGGGGGATTTATGTAAAAAATGGGGGGTTTGCCTCAAAAAATGGGGAATTTACGTCAAAAAATGGGGGATTTACGTCAAAAAATGGGGGGTTTACCTCAATAAATGGGGATTTACCTCAAAATATGGGGGATTTATGTAAAAAAATGGGGGGTTTGCCTCAAAACATGGGGGATTTACCTCAATAAATGGGGGATTTACCTCAAAAAATGGGGGATTTATGTCAAAAAATGGGGGATTTACCTCAATAAATGGGGATTTACCTCAAAAAATGGGCGGTTTGCCTCAAAAAATGGGGGATTTACCTCGAGAAATGGGGGATTTACGTCAAAAAATGGGGGATTTGCCTCAATAAATGGGGGGTTTATGTCAAAAAAATGGGGATTTACCTCAAAAATGGGGGATTTACCTCAATAAATGGGGGATTTGCCTCAAAAAATGGGGATTTGCCTCAAAAAATGGGGGATTTATGTAAAAAAATGGGGCGTTTGCCTCAATAAATGGGGGATTTACCTCAAAAATGGGGATTTATGGCAAAAAATGGGGGGTTTGCCTCAAAAAATGGGGGATTTACCTCGATAAATGGGGGATTTACGTCAAAAAATGGGGGATTTACCTCAATAAATGGGGGATTCATGTCAAAAAATGGGGGATTTACCTCAATAAATGGGGGATTCATGTCAAAAAATGGGGGATTTACGTCAAAAAATGGGGGATTTATGTCAAAAAATGGGGGATTTATGTCAAAAAATGGGGGATTTACCTCAATAAATGGGGGATTTACCTCAAAAATGGGGATTTATGGCAAAAAATGGGGGGGTTGCCTCAAAAAATGGGGGATTTACCTCGATAAATGGGGGATTTATGTCAAAAAATGGGGGATTTATGTCAAAAAATGGGGGATTTACCTCAATAAATGGGGATTTACCTCAAAAAATGGGGGGTTTGCCTCAAAAAATGGGGGATTTACCTCAAAATATGGGGGATTTATGTAAAAAATGGGGGGTTTGCCTCAAAAAATGGGGGATTTAGGTAAAAAATGGGGGGTTTACCGCAAAACATGGGGGATTTACCTCAATAAATGGGGGATTTACGTCAAAAATGGGGGGTTTACCTCAATAAATGGGGATTTACCTCAAAATATGGGGGATTTATGTAAAAAAATGGGGGGTTTGCCTCAAAACATGGGGGATTTACCTCAATAAATGGGGGATTTACCTCAAAAAATGGGGGATTTACCTCAATAAATGGGGATTTACCTCAAAAAATGGGGGGTTTGCCTCAAAAAATGTGGGATTTACCTCGATAAATGGGGGATTTATGTCAAAAAATAGGGGATTTGCCTCAATAAATGGGGGTTTGCCTCAAAAAATGGGGATTTGCCTCAAAAAATGGGGGATTTATGTAAAAAAATGGGGCGTTTGCCTCAATAAATGGGGGATTTACCTCAAAAATGGGGATTTATGGCAAAAAATGGGCGGTTTGCCTCAATAAATGGGGATTTACCTCGATAAATGGGGGATTTACGTCAAAAAATGGGGGATTTACGTCAAAAAATGGGGGATTTGCCTCAAAAAATGGGGATTTGCCTCAATAAATGGGGATTTACCTCAAAAATGGGGATTTATGGCAAAAAATGGGGGATTTACCTCAATAAATGGGGATTTACCTCAAAAAATGGGGGATTTAGGTAAAAAATGGGGGATTTGCCTCAAAACATGGGGGATTTACGTCAAAAAATGGGTATTTACCTCAAAAAATGGGGGATTTATGTCAAAAAATGGGGATTTATGTCAAGAAATGGGGATTTGCCTCAAAAAATGGGGATTTACGTTAAAAAATGGGGGATTTACCTCAAGAAATAGGGATTTATGTCAAAAAATGGGGATTTATGTCAAGAAATGGGGATTTACCTCAAAAAATGGGGATTTATGCTAAAAAATGGGGATTTATGTCAAAAATGGGGGATTTATGTTCAAAAAATCGGGGATTTATGTCAATAAATGGGGGATTTACCTCAAAAAATGGGGGATTTAGGTAAAAAATGGGGGATTTACGTTAAAAAATGGGGGATTTAGGTAAAAAATGGGGGGTTTATGTAAAAACAGGGGGGTTTGCCTCAATAAATGGATACTTACCTCAAAAAATGGGGATTTACCTCAATAAATGGGGATTTACGTCAAAAAATGGGGATTTACGTCAAAAAATGGGGATTTACGTCAAAAAATGGGGGATTTACCTCAAGAAACGGGGATTTATGTCAAAAACGGGGCATTTATGTTCAAAAAATGGGGGATTTGCCTCAAAAGCTGGGATATTTACCCCAAAACTGGGTCATTTACCTCACGTATTCAATTATTTGCCTGAAAAACGGGTTATTTGCCCCAAATTTAAACTATTTACCTCAGAATATGAGGAAATCTATATGGCCTATATGGTCTATATGGGGGTCACGGGTCTATATGGGGAGTGGGGGGGTCACTGCTCCTACCGGCTCCGGCGTCTCCTCAATGGCGGCGGCGGCGGCGGCGGCGGCGAGGGGGGGCGCGTCCCCTCTCCCCGCCCACCCCCCAACCACCCAATCACCGCGCTCCCCCTTCCCCGCATCGCCCTCTGATTGGCCGCCTCCTTTAACCCCGCCCCCTTCCTGGCACGCCCGCTTCCCTTCCACCTCACCGCCCTCCCCGCGCATGCGCGCCCCGCCCTCCGGCGGGTTCCACTTCCGGTTGGCCGCCGGCGCCATCTTGGATTCGGGGCGGCGGGAAAAGCGGCGGCACCGGGGGGTTCCCCCCCCCCCCCCAGGGTGATTTTGGGGTGAAATCGGCGCTTTTTGGGGCTCCCCGGAGCGGGGGGGCGGCCGGACCCCCCCCCGGAGCTGCAGCCGCCGGGGGGGGGAAACTTATGGGGCCGGGGCGGGACCCACAAGCGGAGACAGCGGAGAGAACGGTGAGGGGCTGGGGGCGCTTGTGGGGCGGAACCGGGCACTTGTGGGGCAGAACCGGGCACTTATGGGGCGGAACCGGGCACTTGTGGGGCAGAACCGGGCACTTGTGGGGCAGAACTGGGTCCTCTGGGCACTTATGGGGCAGAACCGGGCACTTATGGGGCGGAACCGGGCACTTATGGGGCAGAACTGGGTGCTCTGGGCACTTGTGGGGCGGAACCGGGCACTTGTGGGGCAGAACCGGGCACTTATGGGGCAGAACCGGGCACTTGTGGGGCGGAACCGGGCACTTGTGGGGCAGAACCGGGCACTTGTGGGGCAGAACCGGGCACTTGTGGGGCAGAACCGGGCACTTATGGGGCAGAACCGGGCACTTATGGGGCGGAACCGGGCACTTGTGGGGCAGAACCGGGCACTTGTGGGGCAGAACCGGGCACTTGTGGGGCAGAACTGGGTCCTCTGGGCACTTATGGGGCGGAACCGGGCACTTATGGGGCAGAACCGGGCACTTGTGGGGCAGAACCGGGCACTTGTGGGGCGGAACCGGGCACTTGTGGGGCAGAACCGGGCACTTGTGGGGCAGAACTGGGTCCTCTGGGCACTTATGGGGCGGAACCGGGCACTTGTGGGGCAGAACCGGGCACTTATGGGGCAGAACCGGGCACTTATGGGGCAGAACCGGGCACTTGTGGGGCGGAACCGGGCACTTGTGGGGCAGAACCGGGCACTTGTGGGGCAGAACTGGGTCCTCTGGGCACTTATGGGGCGGAACCGGGCACTTGTGGGGCGGAACCGGGCACTTGTGGGGCAGAACCGGGCACTTATGGGGCAGAACCGGGCACTTGTGGGGCAGAACCGGGCACTTGTGGGGCAGAACCGGGCGCTTGTGGGGCAGAACTGGGTCCTCTGGGCACTTATGGGGCAGAATGGGGTCACTGAGTCACTTATGGGGCAGAACTGGGCACTTATGGGGCAGAATGGGGTTACTGAGGCACTTATGGGGCAGAACCGGGCACTTATGGGGCAGAACTGGGTCCTCTGGGGCACTTATGGGGCAGAAGTGGGCACTTATGGGGCAGAACCAGGCACTTATGGGGCAGAACCAGGCACTTATGGGGCAGAACTGGGCACTTATGGGGCAGAATGGGGTCACTGAGGCACTTATGGGGCGGAACTGGGCACTTATGGGGCAGAACTGGGCACTTATGGGGTAGAATGGGGTCACTGAGGCACTTATGGGGCGGAACTGGGCACTTATGGGGTGGAACCGGGTCGCTGAGGCACTTATGGGGCAGAACCGGGCACTTATGGGGCAGAACTGGGTCCTCTGGGGCACTTATGGGGCGGAACCGGGCACTTATGGGGCAGAACTGGGCACTTATGGGGCAGAATGGGGTCACTGAGTCACTTATGGGGTGGAACCGGGCACTTATGGGGCAGAACTGGGCACTTATGGGGTGGAACCGGGTCGCTGAGGCACTTATGGGGCGGAACTGGGCACTTATGGGGCAGAACTGGGTCCTCTGGGCACTTATGGGGCAGAATGGGGTCACTGAGGCACTTATGGGGCAGAACTGGGTTCTCTGGGCACTTATGGGGCAGAATGGGGTCACTGAGTCACTTATGGGGCAGAACTGGGCACTTATGGGGTGGAACTGGGCACTTATGGGGCAGAGTTGGGTCCTCTGGGGCACTTATGGGGTGGAATGTGAAGGTTTGGGGCACTTATGGGGAGTTTGGGGGCACTTGTGGGGCAGAACCTGAGTCACTTATGGGGCAGGACTTGGGGTTTTGTGTCACTTATGGGGCGGAACTGGGTCCTCTGGGGCACTTATGGGGCAGAATGTGGAAGTTTGGGGCACTTGTGGGGCAGAACCTGAGTCACTTGTGGGGCAGAACCTGAGTCACTTGTGGGGCAGAACCTGAGTCACTTATGGGGCAGAACCCGAGTCACTTATGGGTCAGGATTTGATGCCCTGGGTCACTTATGGGGCAGAACTGGGCACTTATGGTTCAGGATTTGGTCCCCTGGGTCACTTATGGGGCAGAATTTGGACCCTTGGGTCACTTATGGGGCAGAACATGAGTCACTTATGGGTCAGGATTTGGACCCCTGGGTCACTTATGGGTCAGGATTTGATGCCCTGGGTCACTTATGGGGCAGGATTTGGACCCCTGGGTCACTTATGGGGCAGAACCTGAGTCACTTATGGGTCAGGATTTGAT
The DNA here is from genome assembly GCA_032206185.1 of Columba guinea. NCBI lineage: Eukaryota > Metazoa > Chordata > Aves > Columbiformes > Columbidae > Columba > Columba guinea. The sequence continues at coordinate 46,917 of JAVLUU010000938.1, forward strand.
CCTCTGGGTCACTTATGGGTCAGGATTTGGTCCCCTGGGTCACTTATGGGGCAGAACATGAGTCACTTATGGGTCAGGATTTGGTCCCCTGGGTCACTTATGGGTCAGGATTTGGACTCCTGAGTCACTTATGGGGCAGAACATGAGTCACTTATGAGGCAGGATTTGGTCCGCTGGGTCACTTATGGGGCAGAACGCGAGTCACTTATGGGGCAGGATTTGGTTCCCTGGGTCACTTATGGGGCAGAATTTGGACCCCTGGGTCACTTATGGGGCAGAACATGAGTCACTTATGGGTCAGGATTTGGTCCCCTGGGTCACTTATGGGTCAGGATTTGATGCCCTGGGTCACTTATGGGTCAGGATTTGGTCCCTTGGGTCACTTATGGGTCAGGATTTGATGCCCTGGGTCACTTATGGGTCAGGATTTGGTCCCCTGGGTCACTTATGGGTCAGGATTTGATGCCCTGGGTCACTTATGGGTCAGGATTTGGTCCCCTGGGTCACTTATGGGGCAGAACTGGGCACTTATGGGTCAGGATTTGGTCCCCTGGGTCACTTATGGGGCAGGATTTGGTCCCCTGGGTCACTTATGGGGCAGGATTTGATGCCCTGGGTCACTTATGGGGCAGAACCCGGGTCACTTATGGGGCAGCACCTCTCTCCTCCCGCAGGCCGCCTCCCGCCCGCCGCGTGGGGCGCAGCGTGGACCTCTGCTGAGCCGTGGGGCCGCCCCATAGATTCCGTGGGGCCGCCCCATAGATTCCGTGGGGCGCCCCATAGATTCCGTGGGGCGCCCCATAGATTCGGTGGGTCGCGCCATGCCGTCGCTCAGCCCCACGGATCCCGGGCTGTTCCGCCCCGAAGATCCCGAGAGCCTGTTTGGTGACCTGCGCGAGATCGGCCACGGCAGCTTCGGCGCCGTCTACTGCGTGAGTGCTGCCCCATGGCTGCCCCATAGCGGCCCCATAGCTGCCCCATAGCTGCCCCATGGCTGCCCCATGGCTGCCCCATGGCTGCCCCATAGCTGCCCCATGGCTGCCCCATGGCTGCCCCATAGCGCCCCATAGCGCCCCATGGCTGCCCCATGGCGGCCCCATGGCTGCCCCATAGCTGCCCCATAGCTGCCCCATGGCTGCCCCATGGCGGCCCCATAGCTGCCCCATGGCTGCCCCATGGCTGCCCCATGGCTGCCCCATAGCTGCCCCATAGTTGCCCCGTAGGTGCCCTATGGCGGCCCCGTAGGTGCCCCATAGCGCCCCATAGCGCCCCACAGGTGCCCCACAGGTGCCCCATGGCAGCCCCATAGCGCCCCATAGCTGCCCCATAGCTGCCCCACGGCTGCCCCACGGCTGCCCCACGGCTGCCCCATGGCTGCCCCATGGCTGCCCCATAGCTGCCCCATAGCTGCCCCATAGCTGCCCCATGGCTGCCCCATAGCTGCCCCATGGCTGCCCCATGGCTGCCCCATAGCTGCCCCATGGCTGCCCCATGGCTGCCCCATGGCTGCCCCATAGCTGCCCCATGGCTGCCCCATGGCTGCCCCATGGCTGCCCCATAGCTGCCCCATAGCGCCCCACAGCTGCCCCACGGCTGCCCCACGGCTGCCCCATAGCTACCCCAGAGTGGCCCCGTAGGTGCCCTATGGCGGCCCCGTAGGTGCCCCGTAGGTGCCCCATAGCGCCCCATAGCGCCCCATAGCTGCTCCATAGCTGCCCCATGGCGGCCCCATGGCAGCCCCATAGCGCCCCATAGCTGCCCCATGGCTGCCCCATAGCGCCCCACAGCGGCCCCATGGCTGCCCCATAGCGCCCCATGGCTGCCCCATAGCTGCCCCATGGCAGCTCCATAGGTGCCCCATGGCGGCCCCATGGCTGCCTCATGGCGGCCCCATAGGTGCCCCATAGCGCCCCATGGCTGCCCCATGGCTGCCCCATAGCTGCCCCATGGCTGCCCCATGGCTGCCCCATGGCTGCCCCATGGCTGCCCCATGGCTGCCCCATGGCTGCCCCATAGCTGCCCCATGGCTGCCCCATGGCTGCCCCATGGCTGCCCCATGGCTGCCCCATGGCTGCCCCATAGCTGCCCCATGGCTGCCCCATGGCTGCCCCATAGCGCCCCATAGCGCCCCATGGCTGCCCCATGGCGGCCCCATGGCTGCCCCATAGCTGCCCCATAGCTGCCCCATGGCTGCCCCATGGCGGCCCCATAGCTGCCCCATGGCTGCCCCATGGCTGCCCCATGGCTGCCCCATGGCTGCCCCATGGCTGCCCCATAGCTGCCCCATAGTTGCCCCGTAGGTGCCCTATGGCGGCCCCGTAGGTGCCCCATAGCGCCCCATAGCGCCCCACAGGTGCCCCACAGGTGCCCCATGGCAGCCCCATAGCGCCCCATAGCTGCCCCATAGCTGCCCCACGGCTGCCCCACGGCTGCCCCACGGCTGCCCCATGGCTGCCCCATGGCTGCCCCATAGCTGCCCCATAGCTGCCCCATAGCTGCCCCATGGCTGCCCCATAGCTGCCCCATGGCTGCCCCATGGCTGCCCCATAGCTGCCCCATGGCTGCCCCATGGCTGCCCCATAGCTGCCCCATGGCTGCCCCATGGCTGCCCCATGGCTGCCCCATAGCTGCCCCATAGCGCCCCACAGCTGCCCCACGGCTGCCCCACGGCTGCCCCATAGCTACCCCAGAGTGGCCCCGTAGGTGCCCTATGGCGGCCCCGTAGGTGCCCCGTAGGTGCCCCATAGCGCCCCATAGCGCCCCATAGCTGCTCCATAGCTGCCCCATGGCGGCCCCATGGCAGCCCCATAGCGCCCCATAGCTGCCCCATGGCTGCCCCATAGCGCCCCACAGCGGCCCCATGGCTGCCCCATAGCGCCCCATGGCTGCCCCATAGCTGCCCCATGGCAGCTCCATAGGTGCCCCATGGCGGCCCCATGGCTGCCTCATGGCGGCCCCATAGGTGCCCCATAGCGCCCCATGGCTGCCCCATGGCTGCCCCATAGCTGCCCCATAGCTGCCCCATGGCTGCCCCATGGCTGCCCCATGGCTGCCCCATAGCTGCCCCATGGCTGCCCCATGGCTGCCCCATGGCTGCCCCATAGCTGCCCCATGGCTGCCCCATGGCTGCCCCATGGCTGCCCCATGGCTGCCCCATAGCTGCCCCATAGCTGCCCCATGGCTGCCCCATGGCTGCCCCATGGCTGCCCCATAGCTGCCCCATAGTTGCCCCGTAGGTGCCCTATGGCGGCCCCGTAGGTGCCCCATAGCGCCCCATAGCGCCCCACAGGTGCCCCACAGGTGCCCCATGGCAGCCCCATAGCGCCCCATGGCTGCCCCATAGCGCCCCACAGCGGCCCCATGGCTGCCCCATAGCGCCCCATAGCTGCCCCATGGCTGCCCCATGGTGGCCCCATAAGGCCCCGTAGCTGCCCCACAGCTGCCCCATAGCAGCCCCATAGCTGCCCCATGGTGGCCCATAGCGGCCTCATAGGTGCCCCATAGCTCCCCATAGTGGCCCCATGGCAGCCCCGTAGCGGCCCCATAGGTGCCCCATAGCGGCCCCATAGCGGCCTCATAGGTGCCCCATAGCTCCCCATGGCGGCCCCATGGCGCCCCATAGCTGCCCCATAGGTGCCCCATAGCTGCCTCATAGTGGCCCCATAGCGGCACCGTAGCTGCCCCCATAGGTGCCCCATAGCTGCCCCATAGGGGCCCCCGTAGGTGCCCCATAGCGGCCCCGTAGGTGCCCCATGGCTGCCCCATAGCCGCCCCATGGCCGCCCCATAGCCGCCCCATAGCCGCCCCATAGCCGCCCCATAGCGGCCCCATGGCTGCCCCATGGCTGCCCCATAGCCGCCCCATAGCCGCCCCATAGCCGCCCCATAGCCGCCCCATGGCTGCCCCATAGCGCCCCATGGCAGCCCCGTAGCGCCCCATAGCTGCCCCATAGCTGCCCCATAGCGCCCCATAGCGCCCCATAGCTGCCCCATAGCTGCCCCATAGCTGCCCCATAGCTGCCCCATAGCGCCCCATGGCTGCCCCATAGCCGCCCCATAGCGCCCCATGGCTGCCCCATAGCCGCCCCATAGCGCCCCATGGCTGCCCCATGGCTGCCCCATAGCGCCCCATAGCTGCCCCACATCCGCCCCCCAGGCCCGGGATCTTCGCACCAACGAACTCGTCGCGATTAAGAAAATGTCGTATGGCGGGAAACGATCCGATGAGGTAACTGAGACCCACACGGGGACCCAGGCGTCCGGGAGGGACCCAGGCGTCCGGGAGGGACCCAGGCGTCCGGGAGGGACCCAGGCATCCGGGAGGGACCCAGGCGTTCGGGAGGGACCCAGGAGTCCGGGGGGACCCAGGCGTCCGGGAGGGACCCAGGAGTTCGGGGGGAGGGACCCAGGCGTCCGGGCCCCACGGCCCCGTGGGTCTGCCCCACAGAAGTGGCGCGACATCGTGCGCGAGGTGTCGCTGCTGCAGCGGCTGCGCCACCCGAACACCGTGGGCTTCCGGGGCTGCTACCTGCGCGGGCACACGGCCTGGGTGAGCGACCCCCACGTGTGGGGCTGACCCCCAAGTGTGGGGCGGGACCCACAAGTGTGGGGCGGGGGAGGGTGGCGTTGAAAATGGGGCTCTTGGGGGTTTTTTAGGCTCAGAAATGGGGTTTTGGGGGTGGGTTTGGGACCCAGAAGTGTGGGGCGGGACCCATAAGTGTGGGGCTGGACCCATAAGTGTGGGGTGGGACCCATAAGTGTGGGGCGGGGGCTTTGGGTGCTGGGAATGGAAGTTATTGGGTTGGATTTGGGCTCAGAAATCAGGGCTTGGGGGGGCATTGGGACCCCTAAGTGTGGGGCTGGACCCATAAGTGTGGGGCTGACCCATAAGTGTGGGGCTGGACCCATAAGTGTGGGGCGGGACCCACAAGTGTGGGGCGGGGGAGGGTGGGGTTGAAAATGGGGCTCTTGGGGGTTTTTTAGGCTCAGAAATGGGGTTTTGGGGGTGGGTTTGGGACCCATAAGTGTGGGGCTGGACCCATAAGTGTGGGGCTGGACCCATAAGTGTGGGGCTGGACCCATAAGTGTGGGGCTGGACCCATAAGTGTGGGGCAGGACCCATAAGTGTGGGGGCGGAGGTTTGGGTGCTGGGAATGGGAGATTTGGGGTCAGAAATCAGGGGTGGGATGGGCATTGGGGACCCATAAGTGTGGGGCTGGACCCATAAGTGTGGGGCTGGACCCACAAGTGTGGGGCGGGGGAGGGTGGGGTTGAAAATGGGGCTCTTGGGGGTTTTTTAGGCTCAGAAATGGAGTTTTGGGGGTGGGTTTGGGACCCATAAGTGTGGGGCTGGACCCATAAGTGTGGGGCTGACCCATAAGTGTGGGGTGGGACCCATAAGTGTGGGGCGGGGGCTTTGGGTGCTGGGAATGGAAGTTATTGGGTTGGATTTGGGCTCAGAAATCAGGGCTTGGGGGGGCATTGGGACCCCTAAGTGTGGGGCTGGACCCATAAGTGTGGGGCTGACCCATAAGTGTGGGGTGGGACCCATAAGTGTGGGGCAGGGGTTTGGGTGCTGGGAATGGGAGTTTTGGGGTCAGATTTGGGCTCAGAAATCAGGGCTTGGGGGGGCATTGGGACCCATAAGTGTGGGGCTGGACCCATAAGTGTGGGGCGGGACCCACAAGTGTGGGGCGGGGGAGGGTGGGGTTGAAAATGGGGGTCGTCGGGGTTTTTTAGGCTCAGAAATGGGGTTTTGGGGGTGGGTTTGGGACCCATAAGTGTGGGGCTGGACCCCTAAGTGTGGGGCGGGGGGTTTGGGTGCTGGGAATGGGAGTTTTGGCATCAGATTTGGGCTCAGAAATCAGGGCTTGGGGGGGCATTGGGACCCCCAAGTGTGGGGCAGGACCCACAAGTGTGGGGCAGGACCCACAAGTGTGGGGCGGGGGAGGGTGGGGTTGAAAATGGGGCTCTTCGGGGTTTTTTAGGCTCAGAAATGGGGTTTTGGGGGTGGGTTTGGGACCCATAAGTGTGGGGCTGGACCCATAAGTGTGGGGCTGGACCCATAAGTGTGGGGCAGGGGTTTGGGTGCTGGGAATGGGAGTTTTGGGGTCAGATTTGGGCTCAGAAATCAGGGCTTGGGGGGGCATTGGGACCCACAAGTGTGGGGCAGGACCCATAGATGTGGGGCAGGGGGTGTTGGGCCCCATAAGTGTGGGGCAGAGGGTGTTGGGCCCCAGGAATGGGGGGTTGGGGACACTGGGACCCACAGATGTGGGGCAGGGGGTGTTGGGCCCCATAAGTGTGGGGCAGGACCCATAGATGTGGGGCAGGGGGATGTCTGGCCCCATAAGTGTGGGGCAGGACCCATAGATGTGGGGCAGGGGGTGTTGGGCCCCATAAGTGTGGGGCAGGACCCATAGATGTGGGATGGGGGGTGTTGGGCCCCATAGGTGTGGGGGAGGGACTTGGGGCCCAGAAATAGGGGGTTGGGGACATTGGGACCCATAGATGTGGGGCAGGGGGTGTTGGGCCCCATAAGTGTGGGGCAGGACCCATAGACGTGGGGCAGGGGGTGTTGGGCCCCATAAGTGTGGGGCAGGACCCATAGATGTGGGGCAGGGGATGTCTGGCCCCATAAGTGTGGGGCAGGACCCATAGATGTGGGGCAGAGGGTGTTGGGCCCCATAAGTGTGGGGCAGGACCCATAGATGTGGGGCAGGGGGTGTTGGGCCCCATAAGTGTGGGGCAGGACCCATAGATGTGGGGCAGGGGATGTCTGGCCCCATAAGTGTGGGGCAGGACCCATAGATGTGGGGCAGGGGATGTTGGGTTCCATAAGTGTGGGGCAGGACCCATAGATGTGGGGCAGGGGGTGTTGGGCCCCATAAGTGTGGGGCAGAGGGTGTTGGGGCCCAGAAATGGGGGATTGGGGACACTGGGACCCACAGATGTGGGGCAGGGGGTCTCTGGCCCCATAAGTGTGGGGCGGAGGGTCCGTCCGGCCCCAGATCTATGGGGCAGGGCCGCTCTCCTCAGCTGGCCATGGAGCGCTGCCTGGGCTCGGCCGCCGACCTGCTGGAGGGTGAGTGGCGTGGGGCGGCGCTATGGGGCAGCCCCATAGATCCCGGGGCTCACCCCCCAACCTCTGCCCCACAAGTGCACAAGAAGCCGCTGCGGGAGGCGGAGATCGCGGCCATCAGCCAGGGGGCGCTGCGCGGGCTGGCCTACCTGCACCGCCTGGGGGTCATCCACAGGTCAGACCCATAGATTGACCCATAGATTGACCCATAAGTTGACCCATAGATCCTGACCTATGGCGTGACCATCAGCTTGTGTTGTGTTGGTCTTTCTGGTTCTTTTCTTGCTTGTGTTTGTCCTGCCCCATAGATCCTGCCCCATGGATCCTGCCCCATGGATCCTGCCCCATAGATCCTGCCCCATAGATCTTGCCCCATAGATCCTGCCCCATAGCGGGACCCACAGCCCCTGTTGTGTTGGTTCCTGTGAGTCTTTTCTCGCTTGTGTTTGTTGTTCCTGCCCCATAGATCCTGCCCCATAGATCCTGCCCTATAACCTGCGCCATAGATCCTGCCCCATAGATCCTGCCCCATAGCGGGACCCACAGCCCGTGTTGTGGTGGTTTCTCTGGGTCTTTTCTTGCTTGTGTTTGTCCTGCCCCATGGATCCTGCCCCATGGATCCTGCCCCATAGGTCCTGCCCCATAGGTCCTGCCCCATAGGTCCTGCCCCATAGATCCTGCCCCATAAGCTGCCCCATAGATCTTGCCCCATAGATCCTGCCCCATAGCGGGACCCACAGCCCCTGTTGTGTTGGTTCCTCTGGGTCTTTTCTTGCTTGTGTTTGTTGTTCTTGCCCCATAGAGCCTGCCCCATAGAGCCTGCCCCATAGATCCTGCCCCATAGATCCTGCCCCATAGCGGGACCCACAGCCCCTGTTGTGGTTTCTCTGGGTCTTTTCTTGCTTGTGTTTGTTGTTCCTGCTCCATAGGTCCTGCCCTATAGGTCCTGCCCCATAGATCCTGCCCCATAGGTCCTGCCCCATAGCGGGACCCACAGACCCTGTTGTGGTGGTTCCTCTGGGTCTTTTCTTGCTTGTGTTTGTTGTTCCTGCTCCATAGATCCTGCCCCATAGATCCTGCCCGTAGATCTTGCCCCATAACTTGCCCCATAGATCCTACCCCATAGATCCTGACCCATAGCGGGACCCACAGCCCCTGTTGTGGTGGTTCCTCTGGGTCTTTTTTCACTTGTGTTTATTGTTCCTGCCCCATAGATCCGGCCCATAGACCCGGCCCCATAGATTCCGCCCCATAGATCCCACCCCATAGCAGGACCCACAACCCCTGTTGTACTGGTTTCTCTGGTTCTTTTCCCGCCCCACTGATTCCCGCCCCACAGCTCCCGCCCCACTGATCCCACCCCACTGATCCGGCCCCACTGAT